>SDVV010018396.1:0-13769 GCA_016164225.1 Gammarus roeselii
GAACCCATTGGCAAACTCAAAAACGCGAGCATCACAAAAGCTCCAGCAAATCACGCGACGCCTCCAGATCATCACGGTCATAGTGCGAACAGCCTTCGATATTAACACCAAAATACTGCAGTCGAACTGCCAGGGACTCAGAAATAAGAAAGACGAATTACTATCCTTAATCGCCCCCCATAAACCTTTGGTGATTGGCCTTCAAGAGATCAAACTCCGAGAGATTGCCACCCTCAGAATCCCCCAATATATCATACACCGCCGCGTAGGACACACCAACGTGACTGCTCACGGAGGAGTCCACTTATAATCCTCCAAAGTGTACCTCACCTCCCCCTTCCCCTGAGTACAGAACTTCAAGCTATCGCAATAAAGATATGCGTCTCAAGGCCAATAACAGTGGTATCCATCTACTCATCAAGAAGCCATGACCTCTCGGAAGCACTTTTGACCGAATTGCTAAACCAACTGCCCTCACCATTGCTCCTCCTTGGAGACTTCAACAGCTACCACGGAACATGGGGATGCGTGAGAACAGACCCCATGGGAATAATAATGGCCAACATCATAAACACTCACAATCTGGTCCTTCTCAACGACGGACATCCCACCCGAATCACCCCCGAAAGGGAAACCGCCATCGATTTATCCATATGCTCCCCCACTCTCGCACCCCAACTTGTTTGGGGAGTTTTGCCTTCAAGACACGACAGCGACCGTAACCCAGTCATCATATCGCTTCTTACTAACCAACCAATAAACTCTGCCCCACAAGAACTTCGATTCAACTACCGGAAAGCCAGCTGGGGGGAATACTCAGCACACATCGCATTTGGTGATATGGACAACATCCCCGAAAACATTTCGGAACACGAAATCGTCGCCCAACTATATGAAAAGTTTCAAGCAGCAGTCGAGGCAAGCATTCCCCAATATGCCTCTTCAACCTTCTTTCTGAAACCATGGTGGTGCCGAGAGGTAAGAAGAAGCAAGAGGTAAGCGTGAAAAGCTATACCATGACTACCGACTCGCACCGTCCCCCAGCAACTGAGTAGCGTGGAAAATGGCATCTGCTCTAAACCGAAATCTTCTAGTGGAGAAGAAACGTGAGAGCTGGGCTCAATTAGTCAATACTATTAATCAAAACATCCCCCTCTCCCAGGTGTGGGAAAAAATTCGCCGTATTGAGGGAAAACCCGAGCGACCTATTAACATCCTTTCTGATGGAGGGAAAACTTATTCTTCCCACATTGAAATCGCAAATTAACTAGCTCCGACGTTTAACCAGATTTGCAATCAGCAAACTACACGGCTGCTTTCCAACGGGAGAAGGACTTGCGAGAAACTGAACATCTTGACTTTACTCCTAGAAACGAAGAGGCCTACAACAAACCTTTCTCCCTCCACGAACTACAGTGCGCTCTAGACCATACACGGGAAACTTCACCTGGATCAGACCGGGTACACATCAACATGATCAAAATCTCCCAGATGACGCCCGTGAACACTTATTAAACGTGATCAACCCTCTGTACTCAAACTCATTTTCTCCCGATCAATTGCGGGAATCTATAATTATCCCAATACCCAAACACGGGAAATTCCACGTTGACCCACATAACTACCGCCCCATCGCTCTAACCAGCGTCCTCAGCAAGACCATGAAAGATAAATACGCGCCTTGTCGACTACCTTGATATGCATGCAGGCCTGAACAGCATCCAGTGTGACGGCCGCAAGCGCCACTCTACGACGGACAACCTTGTAGGACTGGAATCTGACATTAGACAGGCATTTGTCCGAGGGGAACACGTGGTTTCCATTTTTTTGACATTGAAAAAACATACGATGATGTAGAGGACAAGTGTTCCTACAATTGGTACTAAACTAGAATGGTAAGCATTATTTTGTTCATGGTGCTCATTCGAACAGACCGAATCATGGGAGCCGACATATCTAAAATGTAAGTTTCAGACTAAACTAATTTAAACTATTCTGCTAGCAGCAACATCGAGTAAGCCTGCTGCAAGGCATAGTGAACCAACACACTCATTCGATAAACATTTCCTTAGTGCCTGGTTCAGCGAGTCTGCCTGCCAATACTGGGTAAATTCTCCAGTTTATAATAAGAGTTTTATTAACAGCTTCTTTTTAAGCATTTAGGGGGGCCTAGAATATGTATATAAATATAGTGATAAGATATTTAGGATTCATCATACATTGACAATATGTGTACTGGTCAGTCCAGAGTACAGCACCAGGCTGCAAGTGATGTGGCCTGATTTTGTGATTTGTAAATATTGTAATATAGGTAGACAAAATATAAATATTTGAACACAATCTTAGATTATTATTGCATTTACTTGTTTCATGCTTAAAGCTAGCTAAATAAATCATGGTAACGATATAAATTTTGTAAGATGAATAGTGTCAAACCATGTGGCAGCCAAGCCTGACTGTATTTTGTGTCAGCTAGAAAAGAATTTCAGCAGGTATATGTTCCCGATGAACCCTGCTGAATCATAATTCCACACACATACCATATGCAGTGTTATAATTGACAAAATTGGAATTCCATTTAAGAATTTTATTTCATAACAGCCAATTCTAAAATATAGTGAGTCATTACCACTCGACGGAGCCAGTTCCTCCATTCTTTAACTTCAATAACAATTTATGCTGACTACTTAACTACACTTGTGGGTACCAGACTGAGCCCAAACTTTCCATTCAATTAAAGGCACATATTGATGCCTGCGGCTTAAGTGGGTGAACATAAAAGTCTTAACAAAGAGACATTACTCTATGTAACAAAAGGAATTATTCCACAGCCCGGACCGGGCGGCCCAGCCAGGCTACCCGGGGAGCACCTACAATGGGAGTTCATAAGACCAAGAGTCAAAAGAAACGATCCTTACCAAGAACGCCACAACATGCCCTAGATCCAGCTATCGCAGTCATCCCGGCAGCAGGTCTCTTTCTTGGACACCAGGCTCAAGACCAAGCCGGGGCAGCCCAAACGATGGTGCCCCACGAGCATTGTCTTCCAGTCCTGGTCTCGCCGAAACCACCATAACTAGCTAAGTTCCCCACTGCCAATTTGTTTGTCTTGCATTGGACAACTTCAATTCATTTATCAATTCATGGGGCAAATTAACTGCCTTCTCATTCATTCCCTTCCTATTCTCTTGTGGACAACTTGAAAATCTTGTGAGTATCTGAGATTGAAATAATGCAATACACTGACAGTGTGACCGATATGTTCTTTCATTCTCTGTCAAATATATAAGCGAAATGGTACCATGCAATTGTAAGTACCGCTTGAATGAATATAGCTATGTAACTACATTATATAAAAAAATATCAAAATTAATTTATTTCGAACTAGCCTTTTGACCTCATGAAGCTAGTGACCCAAAAACTAGTGACTCAAAAATACTACCTGGAAATATGGCATCATGAAGGATCTCCACCGCAAAGGGCTGAGAGGCCACTTACCACGTTATATCCACCAATTCCTGCAAAATCGCACCTTCAGGGTTAAGATCGGCGACACCCTGTCACCATCCTATCCGCAAGAAATGGGCGTCTCCCCAGGAAGCGTCCTCAGTGTCACTCTTTTTATACTCAAACTCGACCAGATAGCAGACATTCTCCCGCGCGACGGAAGATTGATTTCATCATTATACGTTGATGACTTACAAATAAGCTACAAGCACCCTAGCATATTAACAATTCAACAGGAACTCCAGAAATGTCTAAACCTAGTCGGGAACTGGGCCTCCTTAAACGGATTCCGATTCTTGCCCTCCTAAACAAAAAGCATGCACCTTACTCTCGTGCCCGGCTTACACCTAAAACTAGCTCTAACGCTAAACAACACTCCGCTAGTATACGAGGAATCGATAAAATTCCTCGGTCTTGTGTGGGATCCTAAACTCACATGGCGACCTCATATTGCAGCCCTGGAGACTCGCTGCAATAAAAGCAGCCGGACTTATCCCCTCTGTAACATCATTGAAATTCGGAGCTGATATGGACACCGGCATGACGTTATTCAGAACATTAATACGCTTACGCATTGACGATGGAGCAATTGCTTACGGTTCAGCAGCCAAAACAACCTTTGAGCCTCTCTCCATCATAGTAAATAACGCCCTGCGTATCACAACCGGTGCATTCCGTTCCACACCCATCGAATTCCTGAACGTGCTTGCTAACGAGCCTTCTCTTCCGCTCCGGAGAGACGAACTCTCACTACAGTACTATTTCAAGACAAGGAGCAACATCAATAGCTCAGCGCTCAATGACATCACCAACATTCTTGATAAACACCTCTCTGCGGCTGAGAAGAACGTGTGCCCACCCTTTTCTCAACGCGTAGACAACTTACTGACCTCGCTGAACATCAGACGCAAAGCAATCAAGCCTTCATTATCCTATCGAATTCTTCAAATTAACACACCAACGTGGATGATCAACCCACCACTCGTCAACCTTGAATTGCAGACGTACCCCAAAGCAACAACTCCAACCAACACGTACCGCCGAGAATTCTCACGACTTCTCGATGAACAGTACCCTGAGCACCGTCATATATACACTGATGGCTCCAAAACATCGGACGGAGTGGCAGCTGCCGCCATAAGCGAGGGGACCTCGTGTTCGGCCACCCTACCCCAAAAGGCCTCTGTGTTTTCTGCAGAGCAGCACGCACTCGAATTGGTCATCTCCATTACAAAAAGTGACCGCTTCTCCAAATATGTTATATTTTTAGAGAGTCTGAGTGTTCTCACCCAGCTGAAAACTCTACACTTTGATCACCATGCCCTTAGAAAAATGCAACACGACCTATTCACGATGTCAGAGACGGGTCAAGCGGTCGAGTTCTGCTAGATCCCTATACACCTTGGAATAAGAGGAAACGAGCGCGCAGATTCCTTCGCTAAACCGGTGTCTACCCAGCAAGAACAATTCATTTCCATACATTACCGAAACTGGTTCCCAGTCATTAATTCGCGTATATCATCACGATGGGACGAATCTTGGCAACAGAGTGGACAAGAAAATGTTTGCATTTAAACTATCCGTGAGAGAGTGGAACACCAGGTTTTCTAATAGGGGAGACCAAGTGTTCATTAACCGTTTGTGCATGGGACACACGTGGATAACCTACAATCAACTGATGGACGTAGACATGGGACCAGACACATCACCATGTCCCTGTTGCCACCAAGTGGCAATCAGCGTGAAACACTTCCTTGTAGATTGTGACGCACTCGCAGCAGCCCAACGAGCCTTCTTGAGCCCCCCGTACAACCTGCAACGCCTGCTCACAGAAGCGGAACACCGGAAGAAACTGATCGCTTTCGGTAAACACACCGGAATATACGAAGTCGTGTGAAACTAACGAGGTTTGAATCATCTCTGTTCCTGATACCACTGTCCTCTCGGCGTATTAATTGTGAACTTTAACTTAACTTCGCGCACGCAGCTGTGTAGAATTGATGGACCTTCGTGCCCTTCAGTGACTTCGCGTTGGGGCTCCGGTGGAAAACAGAAGAAACTTCTACTACTACTACTACAACAATAAGGTATCATCATGTGGAGTTCCCCGGCACTGGAGGGCCACCACCAGAAGCATCGAGGTGCTACCCAATAGACACATACGTACACAGCCATGCAAAGAATAGATAATTTAGTATGCTGATGTATTAAAATCTTCACATTTCAGAACTAAACACAGCATCGAGTAAAAGAACCACAATAATGAAACTCTAAAAGCTCAGCAGTAAAATTACACTTCTTAATGGAAATAACTCTGCATTAAAATGATCAACACTGAAAATCTTCAGGACCACTGGCTAATAGACTTTACTTAGGCAAAACCACTCATCGTCGTAAATTTACTTTGGTATATAAATGGTTCAATAGCCAACAAGAGCACACCGCTGTACTCGTGGAGCTATGCTAGTCTCCATGATTTACATAATGAAGTAACTAGGTACTACTGAATAAATTACAATTCACAAACAACCCGACACATGGAGGAGTGCACTCAAATATTAATCACCCTAGCACACGGGTGAACTACCACCCAAGAACCATCCCCTGTTGCCACTCCCAGCAGCAAGCTACAGTGGTTTGACCCACTGGATAATTGAAGAGGGAGGGACAGTCCCCAAGAGGGACCCCGATAAGCTGATTGAGGGTTCTGGAGAGAAGTGCTCAGGTGTCGAGAAGGTGCACAATCCTCTTGGATACATTAGTATTCCCCTGGGGAAAAAACATAAGAACGTAGGTTATCCCACTACATTGTAAAGCGGCCCACAGATAGATGACTAGAGTAATGGCTTCTAGGAATGAAATCTTCACTCCGCTCGCTGTGTCGTCGCGGGCTTCATTTGTGCGAAGACTCTCATTAAAGATCCGGTGGGATTGAGGTCTAAATCGAATCCCATACGTTTAAAATTATCCGTAATGTGTTTTCTGGTTTTACCCATCAGCGTTGCTCTGCGGATTACTCAAATTTCGATTAAATTTTGTTGTGTGTCAAATGCCTTGATGGTTTTGTATGAAATTATTATTAAAATGAATGTTAGTACGATTAGTGTACATGGTTCTAAACTGATTAAAGATTTCGTTCCCATTAAACTGTTTACATTAATCCGCTTGTGTAATATTTATTGATAACATTTCAAATAAAGACGAGTTGCATTGTCATACCATCCCTTTAGTTCCGACTTGAAGAGGTTTTGCTGCATTACTCGTTGGAAAAAGCACTGTTGGAATATTAGCTAAATACCAGTCATAATTAATTAAAATTATAATTTTGTCTCATATACTTTCCGGACAACAATGTGATATTTCTAGAGAAAAATAATCTTCCTCTCGATGACGTGCACAATTTCGAAATGAGCACAGCGCAACTCGCGTAACTACTCACAACAAAGGAATTAGGAGTGGCATGGACGCTCGCAAGCCCTTACGAATAACATTACATCCGTTTTCTCCTGCCGCTGTAAATAAAAATATGTACGCCAACTCTGTCATCTGTTGAAGAAATGTATTCGAATAATTCAAACTAATAAATGCGAAAATTGTATTAAAATTCGTTAATTGCAAAGTGATATTATACTGGATTTCGTCAAAAAAAAATCCATAGATTTACAATTATCTCCACTGTTCGATGTACAAAGAGTAAAATACCAAAGTATTTACCCAGGAAACAAACAAAAAGTGAACAATGTTTCAACTTGTCGTTTCAGCAAACTGCGAAGAACAGATTTCTTCCCTCAATAAACTGCTTTGTTCTAATCAATTGGTTAGTGTTTGCTCAAAATTTGGGACCAATATAAAATATTGGAGATCTTTTCTTCAAGATGATGACTTATTTAAATATATTGAATAAAAATAAACTACTTGAACACCCTAAATTTCAAGCTTAATTGACTAGGCTGGATATGCCAATATTCACTATTTCACCAGTGACGTCACGGGCAGACAGGGCGGGGCTATGACGTCAGACCAAGTGATTCTGATGTCACGGCCTAAATTATCCGTTTTGCCCTGTAGTGTTAGTGTACTCTGGCCACTAGTACGTTTACTTGTAGTCAACTGTCTATTTTTCAAGGAACATAAACAAAATTATATTTAAATGACATTCAGAATGTTCGGCCAATGATAAGAATTTGATTATCCTATTATAATCCGAGGACAAAGTATCAATTTATTTACATTGGAAAACTTGAGATTTACATATGTACACATACACATGCATATAGAAATTGATGTTCCCAGCTGGGGTTCATTATAGAAGGAAGTGTAACTTGCACTGCTCTTGTCAATTGGCACCTGTGAACACCTCTATAAATGAAAGTAAGCACAGATCCTATTTAAAATACACCAGTCTTACCTCGTACTCCTATCGCAGTAAATTTTTATGATATATCCTTGATGAAATAGTGATAGGCCCTGTCTTGGTTTCTTGGTCAGGAATAATTTGGCTAATACGTATCCTTGAATGACCAGTGGCTGTGTCACTATTAGGTGTCTCTAAAAATATAAAAGTTTTAAGGGTATCTCCCTAATGAATTTTAGGGTTTGACATTAATGATATCGACCCAAGGAGGTGTAATTACGAGAGAATTCATGTGTAACTTTAGTTTATTTGTGAGATCTGATATAATGCAATTTAAATTGTAGCACCACATGAAAGATCCAAATAGTCATTTTAAAATTTAAAAAACAGTGAACGTGGTGACTGATTACTTTACATGACCAATTAGATAAAATGTAATCACGACCAAACATAATGGGGCGAGAATATTATTGCCACGCGTTAATTACAGCAATAAGTAGTATAGTCTCCTGTCATAATGGTTGGGTGTTCGCGTCGCTCTGGCTATGGACAGAAGATGCGACAAAGACTTTGTCGCCGTGGTGAGCCTGGCGGACAAAAAGAGAAAAAGGAACACTTTATTTACAGTTGTTGTTGTAGAACTTGTTGCATGCCTTTAAAAACTAAACTCAGCTAAACAAAACCATCAACGCCACTGATCGAACAAAAACTAACTCAGTTAACCGACCAACGACACAGGTTGAGCAAAAACTTGGAGTGCAAGGTGCAATAGAATGTGAGCATTACCTTGGTACAATCTGTTGGTGCCCCTGATGGAGACTGAGTGAGGGTTAGCCTAGCGGTCGGGCCTGAGCCTCTGGCCTTGCCGACACTCTTGATTGGCTACAGCCAGACGGGGCAGACTGCTGATGTGACTGTGCCAATTATTCGCTATTTCTAATGCAAAACTTCTCTCCATAAGTTTTAAACTGTACAGATGTTGCAATTTGAACTAAGGCAAGCATTGGGCGGGAAGTATTACTATAATTTGTCTGTAGTTCTTCATTTAAAAACTCTCTTTTAATCCTAGACTTAGCATTTCAAGATCATTGTGCCGCTTCCCAGATGTGGATTTTGCTCGCGTCCACTCATTTTTGCCGCTCTTGGCGCTGGTTGGTGGCGTCAAAAATCCTTGTTGCTGAATGGTTCCTTACAGTATACGCCGGGAACTTTGAGCTGGAGTCCCACACAGCTTGATGGCAAGTTGACGTGCGGAGGTATTCCCGCCGCCAGAGGGAAAACTGCATCTACGACACATTTCGAATGGGAGTTAATGCAATGGTCTAAAATATAATACCTTAATCTTGAAAGAAAATACATTATATGCAGGAAGTGAACTGTGCGATAGGTGCTGTGAGGGAGAGCAATGCAGAACTCGACTTCGCGAGCCCCTTACATAGCTGTGCCTGAGACCACAATGCAACTTTAGCTTTGGAATTTTGACAGGAGGCTCGTACTCCATATTAATGTTTTCATTTATATATAAACAATACTAACTGCCTTGAAAGACACGTGCATGCACCGCACTATTACCCGATATGTGCTTCTTGAAGCTGCTTTGTCAACAAACGAATGTTACCAACATGGGTCTCAAGAATAATATCTGAATCACGAGTTTATTTTGATGATATATGTTTAATGGCATTTTGTGCTTTAATGCATACGTATTTATTTATTTACTCAATAAATAGTTGTTGCACTGCCATTATGTGTGAGATCATCATATTTGCATTAGCTTGATGTAATGTGTTGTAACATACAGAGAGATGCGAACACTGAGATCAAGAGAGGTGATTACTTAATAGCAAATGATGATTGCAATGAACATATCATGCATATAGCGTTATTATGATTAATGTATGGTCAATTGGGGACCTCTACACACGCGAGCATTCGCACCCCCGTGGCCGTCACTACCACGGAAGAGTGCGTTGGACTCAACTACTCTGGAGCACTCGACGATTTTTGGACTGAGGCAAATACGTGCACAGGAATAAACACGATCAACTTCTACCATCACACTCAATACCGTCCGACACACTACAAAAAATAAAACCTCAAGGACGCCATTAACAGCTATTATCAATTGGCTATATTGTTAGCACAAGCGATGCACTCGTCGTCCCGTTGTCTCGTCGTTTCCAGCGCTATTTCGGACATCGAGTCAAACTCAACCCACTCATCAAAAAAGTCAACCAGCGCACCGCGCACCACTAGAAGGGCATACGACTCAACTTGACATTCACACCAACCACTACACAACGCCGCAAGGATCAGCACTCAACGCCCGGCTCGTTCGTCGCGCGTCAACGCTGGCCGGAGATCTAACTATATGTTGTAGGCACTGCCTGCGCTGCACGCCTCTCCCCCACCGATCAGTCATTGTAACGTTAGTCCCGTGCTGCAAGTAATTTTTGCTCTTCACTGTATGTTTCCTTCATGTCGCGCGATTCCACCATTGTCATGTGGTTAACTATCATTAAGTGTCATGTTATTTTCTAACCATTATTGCCAATGCAATTACAACTTCTTACCATGTAACAATCAACCCTTCAGTAGCCACCATCATTAACTTATCATGTACAACCGTCGTTCCCTTTTGTGAATACCACCCTGTGAAATTGTAATGTACAAGTGCATGAAAAACTTCAGTCGATAACTTTCTCTTTGCTTGCATCGCGTCCGTATCACTCTCTCGAAGTTTAAATGGGGACAAACATCCGCAAAACCCCTTCTATACATGTATTAAATTCTTCGATCATAAATGTAGTCTGAAAAATACTGAACTCCATTTTTCAATACCACGCACTTGCGCGAAGTCTCAATTTTCGTCCAAACATTGACGGTGATCAATTTACCCTGCACTCTCTTGTCTTTGAAAGCCCGCGATCAGTCATGCACAGAGTTTTTGGCTGAGCAGTGAGAAAGTGGCAGGAGATCAATTAAACAGTCCAGTTATTTTATTATCGCATCTTAGCATTACACATATGCGTAAACAGGGTAATTTCGAGACCCTCGTTCGTCATTTCATTACTCAATCTAGCAAACAACGTACAAGCCCCACAAGTTTACCCACGCTGTTTTAAGGGTTTAACCTTAATGGTTGTCTCTTGTCTTTTTCGTGCCAATACCCTTAATGATTGACCAAGGAGGTGGAATCACGAGAGAATTCGTGTGTAAATTTAGTTTATTTGTGAGATCTGATGTAATGCAGTTCAAATTGTAGCACCACGTGGAAGATCCATCATTATAATAGAAGAAAACAGTGAACGTGGTGACTGATTACGTTAAATGAGCATTAAATAAATGTAATCACGACCAAACAAAATATGAGGAGAGAATATTATCGCCGCACGTTAATCAAAGCAAATAATAGTTCATTCCTTCCCCGACGCTGGCCTGTATCGTTGGCCATGCGGGGGCCGGTCAGATTGTGGGTAGCGGCTAGCTGTTATTTTTTTAATACAACTTGTTGCTGCCTCTGACGGAGGCTGAATGAGGCTTGGCTGAAGGTCTGGCCTGCGCCTCTGGCCGTGCCGACACATGATTGGCCTCAGCCAGACGGGGCGGACTGCTGATATGTCTGTGCCAATTATTCTCTATTTCTAATGCAAAACTTGTCTCCCTACATTTTAAACTGTCTAAATGTTGCTCATTTTAACTAAGACTAATAACGGGCGGAAACTGTTACTGCAATTTAAAAACTCTCCTTTATTCTTGAACTTAGCATTTCAAGATCCCTGTGCCGCTTCCCAAATGCTGATTGGCTCGCGTCCATTCCTTGTTGCCGCTCCCGGCGCTGATTTGATGGCGTTAAAAATCCTTGTTGCTGAATGGTTCCATGCAGTCTACGCTGGGAACTTTGAGTTGGAGTTCCGCAATGCTTGATGGCAAGTTGTCGTGCGGAGGGATTCCCGCCGCCAGAAGGTAAACTGCATCTACAACACATTTCCAATGGGAGTTATTATATTGGTCTAAAATATAGTACCTTAATTGTAAAAGAAAATACATTATTTACAGAAAGTGAATTATACTATAGTTGATGTGTGGGAGAGCAATGCAGAACTCGACTTTGCTAGCCCTTACACTGTCCCCTTCTATGTTAGATGCCCCCCCTATTTTGGTTGTCAGCGATATCGTGCCGAGGGTTGATGTGTCGTCCACTCTTGGTAGTGACACATGTTCTGGGGGAGGAGGTGTGTGTTAGTCGCACTATCGGCGTGCTGCGCTGATGGCTGTGTGTGTACAAGCGCTAACGGTTCACTGAGGCGCACTCTATGAAGCGTCACAGGTGTGCACGTGGGGGAATTGATTCGGTGTTGAAGTTACACTCGAGCTATCTTCTGCTGTCTCGGGCAGCATTATCGCCGCCTTTAGTCTGTCTATGGAGACCGTTTCCAATTTATTTTTGCGGATTAACTTGAATACTTTTGCGCCTCGTTTGGCTATGCGGAATGGACCTTCATAAGGTATGGTTAATGGCCGCTGTACCAAGTCAACCCTGCCGTATGCAAGCGTGCACGATTGTAGCGCAGGATCGATTTTGCCTTTGATTTGGGTCCATTTTGAGGCATGGAATTTTAAGCGAGCCATAACGTGGCGTATTTTTATCGCAAATTTGTTAGGTGTCAATTCGGTGTGCTTGGAGGGGCTTACATGGTTTCCTGGTACACGCAATGTGCTGCCGTACAGCATTTCAGCGATAGAGCAGTCGAGTTTTGTCTTCGGCGCTGTGCACAGGCCTGTAGAGGTCCTTGATTGACCCTACATTATTTTAAATGACACTAAACGCATTATATGTGCATCACAGGCCTATTACGATTAGGCAATCACATATTTTGATATTGTTGCATATCTCTGTAGGTAGCAACAACATTTCGTTCAGCTAGCACAAACAGCTTACAATTATAATTGCAGCACAACAAATATTATTTAGCCAAATAAATTCATATGCCACGCACTAAAAGCCATGCATGAATCAGAGGGAATGAATGATTCAGCGAAATATTCTGACAAATCTGGCAACAAGCGCAGCGCGCTTTGTTTCGAGACTCTTCCATTAGCGGGACGCATAGATGCTGTGTGTAGTAGCGTGTTACTGATTCCTGCATCAAAATAAGACCAACGAGGTTCAAAAGTTGTGAAATACTTGACATACACTTCGTGCTAGGCTAATTATAAAGGCTTACCCAACTCCGGATGACAGGTGAGAACAGGAATCTAGGCCCAGTGAATCTATGCAGGTCTACAAGACACCATGGTAATAATGCATACAAGAGGGTTATGAAGGCACATTCCTCTGCCACATGGACATTGACTCCAGTGTACTAGGAAGCTTTGACCTAATCTACGTCTTATTCATTCCCAGGTCAATCATGCTAGCTATGGTGGATTTTTCTGCCAAATGGCACCACAAGAGTTACATATGTGTGATAAAATAGAAATCTTCTTTTGAGTAGCATCCTACCTTGAGCCATGCCTATGTATTGTATATATATACTTACTACATAGGACCAATATAAATGGAAATATATATTTTTATGTAATATAGACATCATAAATTAATGCCCTTCCTAGTTCATGCCTTAGGCTAACTAAGGTGCATTTATACTATCAATAATGTGAATATCAAGTCTGATTTTCATATCAGCTAATTCTAAATCAGAGTGAGGCGTTACCACTTGACGGTAACGCCATTCTTTAATTTCAATGTTACCAGATTTAGCTACACCCTAAGTTATGATATTCCTTAAACAATGTTTAGTACATGCACCCAATCTGTCTGCCTGTATGAGGCAGGCAGAATGGTATGTGGTTATCTTTCCTGCCGCACAGTTTTTCTTAGCCACTATATTCTGTGTGCAGCCTT
>SDVV010018397.1:0-13769 GCA_016164225.1 Gammarus roeselii
TTCGTATATGAAATTTTGGTTACCGCAATGTCTTTGGTCGACAAAGCGAATCACAGCAACACGAACCGTCTATGCCCATTTAAACATAATTTTAATGTATTTTTTAAGAACTTTTGTACATGCTAATACGATCGCTGTACTTATATGTACCTAACAAAAATTGGAGTTACAGGGTGATTTACAATAATTTAATATGTGATAGATGGATTTACACGAATAAAAAAAATTACAACTGTAGTCATTTTTTGTGCCACAGTATTCACAATATTAGACGTTTGAATACGTTCTCATGAAATTTTGTTCATGTAAGCAACTTTCGTCCAAGTTGCAAAACAAAGCCCAATCCAAGCAAGATGTCACCGCAGGCCAGTGCAAACAGATAATAGTGGAGTTCGCAGCACCGAACCAGACAACAGCCGTAAACGAAACTTCAGCGTGATGTACAAAATCTTTAGAGAAGCAAAATATATGTTGCAAACTAATCATCTCAAAAATATATGCAACCACTTCCAAGAAGTTGAAAACGTTATAAGGGTGCTTATGTGCTTGTTGAAGAAAAATCTGAAGGAACGCGGTTACTCCAGTTCGTGGAGCCGAAAAACACGGAAAAAACATTTTGTACGACCTACAATTTGATGAAAACTGATCCGCATCAAAATGTTTTCAAGTTCCAACGATCTCAGAAGCTCATCCAGCAGCAAAAGGGACTACGGGAGCCAAGTTTTCTGCGCTAATAATATTTACGCACATTCGCACAAGCACCCCTTTAAAACAGGTCAATGCCATAATCGGACATTGTGAAATCTGATAACAATCTTCCAGCTCCACTTACCCATGAACAATACCTACGTTTGCCCAGCGAGTTTGAAACACGTACGGTATCTATTAAGTCAAATCTTCAGTGCTACATTTTATCTCTATATATGAACTTATTCGATTTTTTTGTTATACTGTCCATTAAGGGAGACTGTCCAGACAAAATACCGTAATAAATCTTCATATAAAGTAGAATTCCAAGCGAGAAAAGTCCCTTTTGTTCATTCGGTTATAAAGTAACGGTTAACTAATTTTCGTTCGCTACTGTACTTACTCCCGCCGGTTAGAAACACGCACCCCTAAGTTAGGTAAGGTAGGTTAGGAAAGTGTCCAACAATATACGCAAGTTAAACGCGTTCCTTTGCACCGCAAGGTTCCACCACTATGTTCATAACTACTAGTAATGTGGTGCACGTAATGTGAAATTTCACGTCCAAAAAAGGAATGATATTCGCTAATTGAAAAATGGTACCCTGAAATGGTTGGTGGAACTACTTGTGATTGATATAAGAGTCAGCGGATATGAAAGTGGCTACTCAGCCTAAGGAATGATCCACATGATGTTAAAAAATGGTACCTCGGTGCGGTTGGTGAAACAACTTATAGCTGAAATGACAGCTAGCGGTTATGAAAGGGGCTGCTACGATATTTATCTGCTCGAGACAGCATTTGAAATTATGTTGTTGATTTATGGTCAGCAGCAACGATCCTCAGTGCATAATATTTGAAGACGAAAAATGGTTCCACTAAAAGCCCCATTTTAACCGTCAATATTCATCGATTCTTCTAACGAAGACTGGGCGGTGAAAAGGTAATGGCATAAACAGCAATCGTAGACGTCAGAGTGCTACCGCTAGTGCGGTTTGAAACCGGCCTAATAGTTTTCCCACGAGAAGTAACTCAATATTTTCGAAGAAAAAAAATACACAGCTGTATAGCCGCAGGAATTCTGTTATAAAAAGGATGGTGCTCTTGTTCACTGCTGAAGTGAGCGTCTCGCGTTTTCATCGAACAAATTTCCTTTCGATTTTTCATATGCCGAACAAATAAGTCTTGATTCACTCACGGCCCCGATTAAGGCCCACTCAACAGCTGTTTTGGAGAGATGGAATTTATTATCATCGAACACAAGACAACAAAAACTAAATACCTGAAGACGCTGCTAAACAAAATCGCGACAGAAATTGGTGACGACAAAGATAGATGAGCAGTTGCCAGCTTCATACGAAGTGGGTTCCCTTTCGAAGCTGATTTTTTTTTGGAAGCAATAAAACATATACATTCTACTCTTTATCGATCAGCTCCATAACTTAAAAGTTAAAAATACCATCTGATGTCAATTCTATACAGCGTCTGAGTTGTGAAGAACTTTATTAGCACCCAGCTACTGCTTATAAATATTCCTACGTCCACGTCCAACAGAATTGCAAGTTTCAATCGTAAGCCCTTTTGCCTCAATTAAATACTTACACATCCCATGAGCGTCATCCTTCGGAAAGTGTTTCCACTTCAAAACTCTCAATTATTCCCACCTGATGGCTTTTTAAATTTCATCAAACACATGAATGGGATATGGATGAATTAATTTCCACCACAGCCAAATCTTAAAAAAACGACTGCGTGTACGATTATCCTGAACTTTAATCGTATTTGACATGGTACGGCATTAAAATACATTGAAACACAAATGCGACCAACTTTAACACGAATTCAAAATATTTGTTTCGCCATATTAAGAGCAAACAAATCAAAATATGTAGTAGGTTCTCTAGAGAACAATAATATTGAGCTAGAAACTGACGACACTAACGTGAGTGTCTTACTAAACCGCTTTTGTTGTTTTGTATTTACATTAGAGAAGTTGCTCATTATTAATAATCAGGATATCAGAGGAGGAATAACATTTCCCCTGTCAAAGTTATCAAATTTATTGATAAATTGAACCTAGACAATTTTCAAGTTCGAATCAAATTCCTCCCACTATACTGAACGAGACTACGAACGAAATCCCCAAACACCTATCGAACATTTTCACCCAATCTCTCACAAATGACACCAGCCCCTCAAAATGGGAAGAAGGAAAACGTTACTCATACTTTTATAAGGGGGACAAAGAGTGTCTCTGCAACAACCGACCAATTGGTATCACCTCAGTCCTAGGTAAATTGATGGAAAGTTTGATTAGGAAATAAATACAGAATTCCTAGAATCAAACAAGTTGATTGGTGACTCTCAACATTGTTTTAGACACAATCGATCAGTCCTACTAACCAGCTGTTTTTCCAAATAATATAATTGAAACTCGACTTGAGATATTTCCAATTGGTATCATCTACCTCGATATTAAAAATTGCCTTTAACACGTACATTGAACAGCATCGATGTTCCAGGCGAGCTAAATAATTTCATTAAATGTTGGGTCACGAACCGACGTCAGTGAGTCGAACGTAACGGAGCTTCCTCCCATTGTGGTAATGTTACAAGCTGCATGTCACAGCAATCTGATTTCGAAGATTAGCAAGCTAGGTAACGATACTAAGTTAGAATGAAATGTGCAAAATGAACTAAGTGGCAGCAGATCCTATCAGAAATAAAAAAACGTGATTGTCCAGAAAAGTGCCTAATTAAGTTCAATGTCGAGAAATGTAATGTTATGCATATAGGTCATCATTATCTGCTTGCGTGAACGCGTTCTGTTACTAGGACTTCTAGAACCTACTACATATTTTGATACACTTACGAAAAAAAAAAACTTGTTTTTTTTTATTTGACATAACTCCAAATTTAAATACTCGTGTCGTTCATAGACTGAAACTTGCAATAATACCCGTTTTCCATAATTTGGAATACTAGTCTTTCTTTTGACCTAACCCAAGAGTTGCCACGAGCAACTCTTCCTAGAAGATGTCACTCTGACGTCTCACCTTCTAGTGAGAAGACTTCAAGGAACATGCAATAATTATCATTTTTCAAAATTTCTAACAACTCGTACTGTGTTTGCTTGGCAGCACTCACCGGTTATTTAGTGAAATAATGTGTGTTAAATGTCTCTCTGGCATCTCACCTGAATTATGAAATATCCTTGGAGATTTCCCTCTGGCATCTCACCTGAAACTTATTGAATCTATTTATAGCACCCACTGCAAACTAATCCCTAGAGATGCCCCTCAGACATCTCACCCTGAAATATGTTCTCGTGTGCAATGTGGATAACTAACCGCCTTCTCTACTGTAGCCGAGATTCGGGTGTGTCCTGGTTCAGCAATGTAAAAAAAGGCAACATGTAAAATTCGATGGCTCGTTTTCGGAAGAAATTCTACGCTAGATGCTTGTCAAAAGTTAAGACATTGAGTTCCCCTTAACTATTGTTCTAATACAATATGCAAATTCTGATCTCTTGCCTTTCTGACTAAAATTATGCGATAACTATTCAATAAATGTAAGAATATGTATAATTTGATTAAACTCAGGGGTTGCCATGAGCACTTTTTTTTAGGATATGTGCTTTTGACATCTCACATGAAATGCTCTTGTAGGACCAAACACACGTGTTCAGTGACTTACTTTACTGAACACTAGGGAGAACCACTTTCAGGAAACTGGGCGTGGAGCTCTCCTACATTTCACCACATTTTTTGGAAATTCCGACCTAGACTCTAGATCAGCCAATGGCAGGTCTTTCCCTTGGAGATGTCACTCCGACGTCTCACCTTGAAGTGCAACAGCCTTCAGGGAACCGATTGCGTACAGAAGACTTACTCTTCCGAGCACATGGGGGAGGAGCACTACCCGGGCAACTGGGTGTGCTGCTCTCCTAAATGTACACATACATGTCGAAAACAATTCCCATATGCTCCTTAGGAAGTAGACTACATACCTAGTTGGATTTCGTCTGACCCAACCTCTGGGGCAAGCCAACAGGCATGCGCTCGAAGAAAATTAGCGTATGGGCGTGTCCATCTCTGCTCGACCGTCTGAGATGCATGAACTGTCATCCTGACACTCGACCCTTTCTTCTGCGGGGCTGAAATGCCCCGGGTAGAAGTGGGGGGGTTGTAGTAAGTAGTGGTGAGAGTAGTGGTGGTCCTTCTCCTTTCTGTCCCTACAACCTTCCTTTTTCTGTACGTGTGCGTGAATTTCTACAGGTTCGTTGGCTATCCCTCATTCTTATTTCACTTCTTACAAAGGAAACACTTGACATGAGCACCTGTGCTCGTTGTTTTTTCTTACTCTAATCAACTCAGCGCCAACTCTCCGAACTGGTCTACTTCCTCAAAACAGGTGATTGTTGGAATACAATAGTTTGGCTTCCTAACAATATATAGCCTCAAGCACGAATTTTCAGTGTCCGGAAATAAACTGATTCCTTCCACCAAAGTGAGAGTTCTTGGTTTCATTATTAGTTATCTTTTGAGAAGCAGCTGGCAATGTTGCGATACCGATAAAAAAGACAATAAAATGCCATGTATGATATCGCGGCTCACTGCTTCGTACAAGAACAGTCACTGGTATTCATATAATATACAATTCATTTGACAGACCGCATCTCATGTATGCCGTCCAATTTTGGGTGCCATAGCTCAGAGAAACCCGTTATTAAAATAGGAAAGTTAGCACGTTGGGCAACCAAATTTAACCCTTCGTTGTGCAATAAATAGTACGAAGACAGGTCATGCGAACTCAAAATTTATTCGCTTTGGAAACGTCGAATCAGATTTGATGTGTTCGATATGTAGAAGATAATGAAGGGTAAGAAAAACGCCACCGAGTGAGCCTTTTCACTTTAGATTCGAACGAAGTGACCAGAATAGTGAGCAGTCTAGGAATGGAACTTTCACGTGGAATTGTAAACAGCAATACAATCGAGACAGTCAAGTCACGGCTAGACAAAATCTACCGGAATCGCTGCTAGATGGCTCCCGCAATAGCAGGCTTTCCATTATATTCGTTATAAAAGATGTCCAGCATTACCATCCCCATGGTTAAAATAGTGCCCGTCATTGACACTTGCGTGGTGAAAAAGATATTTGCCATTGGTACCTGTTCGGGGCAAAACGGTGCTCCGCTATGACACTGGTCAGCATGGGTTTACCGTGGAAAGAAAATGAGGCAATCTAAAGTCAACATCGTGAGTGTGTGGCTTTCTCCTCAGCAGCTGATTTGAGTAGTTTCGAGCATCATCGTTATATTTTATTTTCTACAACAATCTTTCCCTCTCTTGATTTTTCGATACCGAAATTACACAGACACATGATGCCCTCTCAGACGATGTACCTGAGAACTAATCATCATGCTATCAAAAAGCAAACAAGCTTTTCTTCATAAACTTGTAAAATTCTGTAACCTAATAGTGCATTACCTATCAACACAGAACAAAAAGGTCAGGTTGAAATTACCAAGTTATGCTGTGTTTAATAATATTAGGTTCCAATCCAGTTGTTGGTTGGAACAGCGAGGGCTCAAACTCTACTTTGTTGTAATTACCCCTGTATGGTAGATATCATTTTTTAAGGAATGTTTATTTGTTTATATGGGTCAATTGACTTTAAAATTTGCAAGCAGAAGTCGGTTCCTCGGAAAATAGTACCCAGCTGTCACTCGCAATCTCGTAATAAATTGAATGGAATACTGAGATTATTCATTTGAACTGTATATTACTAGATTGACTACAATAATTTCAATGTCTAATGAAACTGAAATTTCACTAGGTTTTAATAATTAATGATAAAAATGAACTGGATGTCCATGAACTGGACATCGACGAATATGTGCAAGGTTATCATTGCCCAGATTTTTGCTAGTGCTGATAAGGCAAATTGGAAACCATTCCCATCATTTAGGCAAATAATGTGCTACCCCTCTGTCTGAAATAATCGTCCTCCTCGTCGACGATTAGCGTCGGCTCGTATTGTTTTGAGCGATTACTGGCGTGTGGCAAGTCAGGAAACATTCGATGTCAGACAAAATGTAATCGCCTGAAGTTCAACCTTGTAAATTCTGGCAATATTGCAAGCTCATTCATCTCGAATACAAACAATTACCATCAAAAATATATGTTATTTATAATCGACAAATATGCATGCAGCATCGATCCAAGTGTGTTGTAGTCCAGGCTGGTTCCGGCTCACGATAGTCTTACCATCTAAACCCCCACTTTTAAAGAAGATTGCCTATTCCAATGGGATCCCCTCAACAAACAACCTCTATGCTAACATCCGTCTTTATGGTGCGGATGTCTCATGTCTAAAGCACTGTCTGAATTCAGTCATGTATTTTATAGACTTTGAAAATAATGTCAGCTGTTAAATGTTACTAAGAAAAATGCATGGTGCTGTAACACAGGCATTTGCTGTGTGGGTGTTTTCACCCAATTTCTAGTAGTAAACCAAGCATGCGTATCACACCGGCGGCTATGTGACCTAGGAGTCGGATTTCTATTACCCAATTATGTGGGAAATCCAAAGTAGTATGTCTCTTTGTGTAGTCTTCTTGATCCCTAACTTCAAATAATTGCAGTGTCCATTTTACTTCAATATATTTCGGACACACACAACAAATACACGATGATGGATTTCCGTCGACAGTTTACAAAGGTATGTTACCTTTATCTTCAAAAGCACCATATTCGGCTTACATGGACGATCTATATATGTGAACAGTAAGGTTAACAAAAATGATTCGTTTGCATAATAAATCCTTTTGTGTTACTGCGTTGCGTTTATATTTCATGAAATTTGTCAGTTGTCAGTTTTGTAAAACACATCCGTATACTATTTGCAACTTCCAGGTGCGGATTTGATTGAGGATATGAACATGCCGATTTATTGCGGAGGCAGATGAGGATGCAGCTGTCAAATATATGCTGATTCTCCTCATACACGGATGTGGTAATTAACTTCATCCCTAAAATATTGATTGAAAATTTTACAACATCGTCATGAAATAAAGATAAAAGGAAATACACGGAACTAGTTTGTTCGCGATTGAAGCATAGGGTCAGCCTCACCCACTTCCAACGATCTTCCAAAATTTTACGGGTACTCAGGAAGCCTATAAATCGAATTTCACCGAGAAATATGTAGGGAAGGTAGTGGATATTATGGACAGGTGTAGATTAAGTACTGTTATTTCCAATTCTAGCTTTGCATTCGTAATTTGGTGTTCATGCTGTAAGCGATGGCAAATGCCCACACAAGCTGTTCAAGAGGCAAGGTTGAGGAGTCCGCCAAACCAACACCAATTCTGCGCGTGCCAATCAATCTGGGTTTTGACCTCTGGGTTTTAGCCATTGGGATAAGGTTATGGGCTTCCTCTAGGTTTCTATGGGCCACAACCTCCGGGATTGACCTCTGGCACCAGCCTACTACCTGCGCTCCACATCGTGGGAAGCCAATATAATAATTTCTCCTCTGGGCTCCCGCTTCCAGAAAACATCACACACCTAGGCGACACACACATCGGGACCTTGGATAGCGGAGGATACACAATGGCGCTCTTTCACCCTCTTCACCGACGTGAAACGGTTCCTGAACCGCTGACCAGGCAGCCAGGAGTGTGTTAACACGCCAAAGACACTGAAGATAAAGCTACAAACAACGGGCTACAAGTTGGAAATTAGATGTATACCTGAACATTCAGAGACCCCCTGCGCTCCCCACACTATCTCAAGTCCAGGCTGGGAACACACAAGAAGTCACGCTCACAATGCCAACAACATGACCGGCAAGAGGGAAGCTTCTATTGACTCAGACAAGTTGCATGTATTGATCGGAACTGATTTAAACACTAACAGACAGACGGTATGGAAGATCGATTAGTGTTATACAAAGAAAGAAGAGGCTTGTTCTGAGCCTTACCAACATTGCACAAATTTGATGACAGCGCTTATCAAAGAATGATACAGATACAGATCAGATACAGACACTAGGCCGCATCCCCCAGAAAGGGGGGTGGCCGACGGCAAGGCGCACCTCACACCCTCATACGCTCACATTCACACAACTTAGCCCTTTTGTGCTCAAGGGTCCGGCCGGTACCCCCACAACATAAACTCTGGGTCACGAGTGCAGTCCGAGGATCCGTCGTCAGCAGCAGGGTCCGACAGTTTTCACTGGTTACCCCCGCTGCGTCATAATGACCCCCCCCCCACCCACGACCATCCCGACAACGGGGTGCCCAGGGCGGGAAAGCACATCAGAGCAGCATCAAAATAAACTATTCACAACCATTCTCCAATCACGCCTGTTCATTGCACGCTTTCTCGCCACCTCCATATTCATGTCTCTCCTTCCCAAATCCTGCTTCACACTATCCATCCACCCAAGCTTCGGTCTACCTCTAGGCCTGCGACCACTCGCCTCAGCATTCATCACCCTATTCACCAATCTCCCTTCATCCATCCTCTCCATGTGACCGAACCATCTCAGAACACGCGAATCCACTCTGTCCTCCAACTTTTTCACCATCCCTGTTCTGTTTCGAACCCCGTCGTTGGTGATCCGGTCTTTCAGCGTTACTCCAGCCATGCTCCTCAAACATTTCATCTCGAAAACATTCAACTTTCTTCTCTCCTCTGCTCTCACCCCCAAGCCTCAGCTCCGTAGAGCACAGTTGAGACAACAACACCCTCATACAGCCCTCTCTTTGCTTCCATCCCCAACGTCCTACAGCTCATTACACTCTTTAGTGCACCACAACACCTTACATCTCTCCTTCACTCACGCCTTCACTTCAGTTTCCACTAGTTCAATTATCTCCACATGGGAGCCCAGATACTTAAAACACTAAACTTTTTCCATGAGTTCTCCATTTAGGGTGACACTAATTTTGCTTGCATCGCCATTCCTCGAGCATCTCATTACTTTACTCTTGCCGACGTTCACTCGAAGCTTCTTCCTCTCACACACTCTACCATACTCAGACACTAGCCTACATAGCTACTCCTCCGAATCTGCAACCAGGGCCGTATCATCAGCAAATAGCAACTGGCTCAACTGCCAACTCCGCCCATTCGCTTCCAAGTGTTCCAAGCCATGGCCCAGCACACTCGCGTTCACCTCCCTGACTACTTCATCCATATAGAGGTTGAACAGCCAGGGAGACATCATGCAGCCTTGTCTCAGTCCCACTTTCACTGTGAACCAATCACTCACCTCGCTCCCCACTCTGACACATGTTCGGCTGCCAGCATAGAAACTCTGCACCGCTTTCAACAGATGTCCGCAAACTCCATACAAACGCAACACCCTCCTCAGAGCTTTCCTGTCAATCCTGTCGTATGCCTTCTCCAGATTCATGAAGGCCCAAAACACATCCTTTACTTTGGCATCCTCTCCTTTGGCACAGACCTGTCTCACTGAAAAAATCTGATCGGTATACCCTCTACCACTCCTAAAACAACACTGTTCCTCTTCAATTGCGCAGTCCGTACAGTCTTTAATCCTTTTGATCAGCACTCTCACATACAACTTACCAACCACACATAACAGACTGATACCTCTCGAGTTGCAGCATTCATTTTTATCTCCTTTGCCCTCATATAGCGGAACAATGCAGGCACTGCGCCACTCACTCGGTACCACGCCAGCCACAAAACACAAGTTCAACAACCTCACCAGCCATTCGACAATCGTTACTCCAACCTTCTTCAGGCACTCGGTCGCAACGTCATCCAAACCAGGGGCTTTCCCTGCTTTCATCATGTCCACCGCCTCGTGCACCTCTTCCCTGGTAATGTCCGCAACAAGTCTTTCTCCCAAAACTGGCATCCGAGCACCACCACCCACAGCAACAATGTCAGCCTCTCTATCATCCTCGACATGCAACAACTCATCATAATACTCAGCCCACCTCTTCCGTACATCTCCACTTTCTAACAACAACTGGGTGTTTTCATTTTTCAACACTTCCTCCTTTCCGGTCTCTCCCTTTCTCACCCTATTCACCTCTTTCCTGAACATCTTTTTGTTCTCCTCAAAATTCTGGCGCAACCGTCTGCCCCACCTGGCATCAGCGTCTCTTTTGGCCCTCCTCACCACCCGCTTCACCTCCTTTCTCCTCTCGTTGTAGCTTTCATGAGCCACCTCCGACTTCACATGCAACCACTCCTCAAACGCTCCTCTTTTCCGTGCCAACGCCAGTTTGACCTCCTCGTTCCACCACTCGCAGCCTTTCCTCCTGCACCCTCCCACACGGCGCTCACCACACACCTTCTTCGCACATCTCAGCAACGCATTTCTTAACGTCTCCCATTCTTCCTCCTCATCTCGCATGTCCTCTCCTCTCACGTTGTCATATTCTTCCTTCAACGCCTGCTGGAACTCCAAGGCTCTACTTGTCACATTCAGTCCACTCACTTTCACTACCTCTCTCCCTCCTCCCACTCGTTTGTTGCCCTTCCACTTCGGCTCCACTCTTAATTTACCTTTCACCATCAGATGGTCAGACACTCTTCCACCCTCCCCTCTCAACACTCGCACATCCAGCAGCCCCCCCACCACTCTCCTCGATATCAGCACAAAATCCATCCGTGCTCTCTCCACCATTGCACCATGGGCCATCCTTACCCATGTGTATTTGTGAATTTCTCGCTTCTTGAAAACTGTTCCCGACCACCAATTCCTGCTCCATACACAGACCTATAAGTTTTCTACACTGTCATTTCTACCAGGTACATCATACCTTCCTATCACATTCTCCACCACTACATCTCTAACTCTCGCATTAAAGTCACCCAGTACAACTACATTGAAATGACCTCCAAAACTATCAATACACTCACTCAGGTCAGTCCAGAATTGCTCCCTCTCCTCTTCACTCCTCACGCTGCCAGGTCCGTAAGCACTAATAAATGCTAATCTTTCTACGCCTAACTTGACTTTCACCCACATCAATCTTGAGGACACCTCCTTCCATTTGGTAGCGCTACTAGCCAACCGATCACTCAATATCAAGACCACACCTTCTCGTGTTCTATCTTCCTTCACACTAGACTTCCTTCCACTTACCACACCAAACTCACATTCGCCCTAACCTTTCATCTTCGTCTCACTCAGCGGCAACACATCAAACTTCCTCCTCACAAACATCTCACCAATCTCCCTCCTCTTTACATCATTCGTACTACAGCCACGCACATTCAGCGACCCTAACAATAGGGTTCGGAGAGGCATGTGCCTCTCCTCCCCCCGCTCGTCTTGCCGTCTTAGAGGAATGGTTCTACAGAGAACGGGATTCCTAGCCCCTTCGCTCCGCCCCGTTAGTCGCCCTCTACGACACGCTGGGGTTGCGGTAGCACGATTCTACTCCCGGCTACGAGGCGCCATTTTAGTCGCCTTCTACGACATCTAATAGTGTAATAGAAATACGACCAAAGAATCATAAGTTGAAATACTTCATCAAAATATGAATCCGGACCAAGTGTCAACTTATTCACGCAAGATTATTACGTTAATAAATGCCCAGTCCTGAACAACCGGGAACATTCACCATCAATGAATGAGGCACGATTTATCCGAAGACCCAACGAGCCCTATTGACTGACTTTGGAACTAGTTTGGAAGCCATCGTCACTGTTACAGAAGACACACTATTCTGAATTACATGTTGCCGTATTCTCATTCATTTCAGTACTCTATGAACTTTCCGTTCACACTCTCTTCGTGCGTCGATTGATGAAACGAATAATGGTTGTAATTAATTGAGTATTTGCGCATCTTATTAAACGTGTGAAAATATCAACACGAAAAAAATGAATCGGTCATTTTATTGAACCTGTAGCGTTTATTGAATTCGTGTAGTGTAAAAAATTGGCAGCAAACCCAGTAGATTCATATTTTTATTCAACACTGATGTTGACCTATTTTTCACGAATATGAGATGGTTGAACACTTGATATGTAGTTTCAATACGACATTTTCTGTCAGTACACCTAACTACTATCCACCTCGAGCCGTTACCGTTGCGCCTGCAGAACTGTACGATTAAAGGAAGTGGCAATGGAGGCTCACAGTACCCAATAGAACAGGTGCCAACACTTTGCAAAGGGCTGCCAGTTTGATATGCAAATGACACCAGTAACAAAACGAATACTTTGTTGTTATTGCCTCATCGAAGACGCGCCCGGAAACGACGAAACGACCTTGTTCCCGGGTGGCTCCATACAGGAATAACGATGTATAAGGTCATGGAAATATGTGGTTTAATGCCAAGTTGAGCTGTTTCGAACTGTTCCAAAAAAAGAGATGTACATAACAGTGAAGTAATCATAATGGTCGAGTAAAACACTCTCACAAAAAATAACACAGAAACTGAAGCCCGTTCTGGTGCTGTGGTCTCGCCACGTAACTGAGGGATGTTCGGCATCATCATTCTATCAATCACTGTATTATAATCGGAAAGGCCTAATTGTGTTTTTTTTTTCGGTAAATAAGTTGGTAATTCTATTAATTTCATGTGTTATCTAAAGATATATAATTAGTAGTTTTGTTCCTAGGAGCAGCACATTACCTGTTATTTATTGCCGGGCACGACAGTTCATCGAAGTGTTACCGTCAATCAACAGGTGGCAGCGTTAATCATACAGGTGGCAGCGGTAATCATACAGGTGGCAGCGTTAATCATACAAGCGGCCGCGTTAATCGTACAGGTGGCAGCGTTAATCATACAGGTGGCAGCGTTAATCATACAGGTGGCAGCGGTAATCATACAGGTGGCGGCGTTAATCGTACATGTGGCAGCGTTAATCATACAGATGGCGGCGTTAATCATACAGGTGACAGCGTTAATTATACAGGTGGCAGCGTTAATCATAAGTAGTTAATACCGGAGCGAACGACGGATTTTGTCCGGTCTACGGGAATTTGCACATAACGTTTCAGCGGGGTAGGACGCGATGCATGCAACCTTGACTCACCGAGCGTACGGGGGTGCGCGCAGAAACGGGGGAGGGCGGG
>SDVV010018398.1:0-13769 GCA_016164225.1 Gammarus roeselii
TATATATAGAAGCATGGATCCCACGTGTCGGGCAGCACGACAACTTTTCGTTGCGTGACAGTTAAGCAAACACCAACGCACACAAAATCTCATATCACTTCCTTATGAGTCTAGGAGAATTATCATACCTCCTGACTTCAGTTTTTTGTTTTAAAATCCCCCTACAATTTAAAGAAACGTTTCTGACATCTCAACACCTTGCAATGATATTCTTTCATAGCGTGAGTGCATTAGTTTGGTTTCAAAACGATGGGGTGCACCTGAACTGGTTTGAAGAGGCGCCTTTTTATGAGATGGTAACTCGAGGCCAAAGCCCTGGACAGACAATTCAAGGTTGGGGTACAAAAACACGCAAGAACCAACAACCTTCGGACAATATCTTCTTCATATAAAATTCGCAAATTCTGCATCCAAACAATCTTCAAATAATCTCAATAACTTACAAAACAATCCATCTTTTGCATCGAATTTTGCCACCAGAAGCAAATGATCTCCAGATTAACCAACGAGCTTCGGACGCTAAGGTTCATCCTCAAAAAAAAATACACCTTCGATAATGATCAAACTAACAGTGACTAATATAAGTCAAACTTTTCTGCATTCAAATTAATTCATTAGATCTGCTGTTGATATTGGCAACGGACAGTAGTTGAAAAAAGTACAGAAGCATCTTCAAGTATTTCTAAAGTACTGTTGCGTGTTTAAAATCGATATCATGCATGATGCGCTACGGAAACATCAATCCCTGATTAATTTGATATCTTAATCGATTGGCAGGAAAAAACTATTTGAATATACGATCCATTTTATCAACCCCCAAACCGTCACGCTCGCCGCCACACCCAAGAAACTTCTCCTGCAGACCTCGATGTCCTTGAGGTCCGAGTTCACATCCCGATTTCGTACTTAATTCTTCAATAACTCACATCGTCTTCTTATCCGCTGATCAACTAATGGATATGAGGTTCCGACAGGTTCCTTTACAGAATAGTGTTCTCTTTTATTTAACGAAACTTTACAAGAGGTTCTCTGAGGATGTCTTGAACGGGTTCATTTCCAAGGCCACCAAACCTGTATCCTGATCGAGGTGAAGAAACGACGTGCTTCTCGACTTGAGTTTCGACTCTTAAATCTCGCCTGCATGGCCGAGGAATGATCGTAAATGATATGGTGTACATATGCATTTGGCCCCTTGGCTTAGAATATTTGGTTAGTTCACTATTTTATCAATTTCCACTCACCCTCTACGCGTCCACGCTCACACACATGCCAAACGTTCGCCCTTGAACACTACAGGATCCGGCATGACCCCTTAACACTCACTTTGGGTCAGGAGTGAGGTCTGTGTTCAGTGTCAGCAGCCGGGTCAGACAGTTTTCGCTAGTCACCCTGCTAGGACGGTAAAGCGCATCAAAATCACGTCAAAGCTAGTCCAATCACAAGCAATCTCCTCTCACGTCTATCCATTGCATGCTCTCTCCAAACATCCACACAGATGCTTCTCCTTTTGAAAGCCTGCTTCACGTCATCCATTTTCCCCATCATCGGTCAGTCGAGGCCTCCATCACTCTTTTCACCATTCGCTCGTGGCCCTCGGAAGTGAGGGATTCAACCCGGTGATGCCTTAGGATCTGAGAGCTAACAGATTTGTTCTGCTTTGGAGAGTAGATTCTCTCATATATCAAAATGAAAACGCATCCATTATTGACAACTGCAGGCTAACAACCCGTGGTGCAGAGCTGCCGAAATATCTAAAAACCCTAAAGGTCATGGACTGAAAATTTGTTCAAGTCTTCAGAGATGGCCGAAAAAAGTCTCATCAGTGGGCTGTTCTTGTTCAAATTTCATATACCGGGCTCGAGTATAGAGAGGGCGTCCTATCATAATATTACTACATGCTACGAATGCTCCAAAGTTGATGGACACACTGTTAGACCTGACCGCAGGGGCGGGGGCGTCGTTGCGCTGGTCTACCCTGACCTGCAGTCGCGTCTGCACTCTTCACTAACGAGAAGCACTGAACTATTTGAGACCTGTTGCGTTGATGCATCAATTTGTAACAGAGAGTATACTGTGTTGGGTTTGTACCGTCCTCCACTCGAACTATAACCGACTCAAAATGTCTGGCAATTCAAACGTAAGCTGAAAATTCTGATGTTATCGTAGAAATGTCTTGGGATAGAATTCTCTTGAACATTTTTATGAGACCAGTGTCTCGTTCCCTTACCAAAATAGTCATTAGAATCTCCTGTATGAACTCTTAATTAGCTCTTGTTATGCGAGTTTCTACTTATGATATTTTTTTTAATTCGGACTTGTTCCTACTTCCTTATGCCCAAATAGTTTTTGAACTAGCTAAGCGCTCAAAATCAATATGTTCATTGTCTGGCTTGAGTTGTCATTTTCCAGTATCCTCTATGGGTGTCGAAAATTGATTTCAATAAAAATACATATTATTATCATCATCCATCCTCACCATGTGCCTGAACTACATCGGCACTCATGAATCAACACAGTTCTCCAATTTCATCCTTATCCCCGTTCTAATTCGAACGACGTCATTATTGATCCAATCCCACAGCGTTTCTCCAAACATGCCGCTGAACATCTCGAAAACATTCAACCTTCTTCTCTCTTCTGTTCTCGCCCCCACATCTCAGACCCGCACTGCACTGATGGAAACACTGCTCCCTCAAGCAAGCCTCTCTGCTTCCTCTTTGCTCTTCAGTGAACCAAACCCTTAACACCCTTCATGATCTCTTAATTTCACCTCAGTTTCCTCTAGTTCGGCCTTTTCCACATGAGAGGCATTAATGGAGTACACATTACTTTTCTCCCATTAACTCTCAGCTTCATCCTCACACACATCTACCAAATTCCGACACTAGCCTACACAGCTACACGTACGGATCTGCCACCAGGTCTGTATCATCCACAAACAGCAAATGACTCAACTGTCAACTCCACCCATTTGCTGCTAACAACTCTAACCCCTGATCCAATACACTCGTGTTCACCTCCCTGACCACTCCATCGATGTAGCGATTGGGGCACGTGGGAAACATAACGTATCGTTGTCTCAGTCTCACTTGCAGTGGAAACTACTAACTACTCTGACACATGCTCTGCTGTCAACATGGAAACTGGACCACTCATAGCAAATTCCCGTCCACTTCATACAATCGCAACTCCCTCCACAACGCCTCTCTGTCGACCCAATCGTGGGTCTTTTCAAAATCTATGAAAGTCCAGAATCTATCCTGTCTCTTTGCAAGGTACTTCTCAAAAATTTGTCTTACTTCAAAAATCTGATCTGCACACCTTTTCCCACTCCTAAAGTCACATTGATCCATGCCCAGCGCATCATCCGTACAGACTCTAATCATCTTGTTTATCACTCTCCGGCACAACTTACTTACCACACACAACGAAATATCGCCTCAAGAGATGATGCATGCATTTTTATTTCCTAAGCTCTTCTACAGCGGAACAATGAATGCCCTGTGCAACTCAATCAGCAAAGATTTAGCAGCCTCACCAGCCATTCGAGTTCTGTTCCCTCCACTCCTTAGACACTCAGTCGCAACGGCGTCGACACAAAGGGCCTGCTCTGCTTTCACCACCTCCATCGCCTCCTACACCTCTTCCTAAGTAATGTCCGAAACTATTCATGCTCCCAAAACAGGCACCGGCGCAAAGCCATATACGTCAACATCTCTGACATCTTCAACATTCAACAAGTCATAAAATTGCTCAGCACACCTCTTCCCGTATTTCTCTCTAACAATACCCGATCGTTTACATCTTTCCCTACCTCCTCCTTCTCTGTCCCTCCTTCCTCAACCTTTTCAACTGTCTCCAGAACATGTTCTCATTATCTTCAGAATTGCTTCCCGTCCACACATGTTCCACAAACAATCTGCCTTCCACCAGTTGATGATCCGGTATTCCTCTACCCTCCCTTCTCAACCAGCATAACCATCAGCCTCCCCACCACTCTCCTCGAAATCAAGACACCATCCAGCAGCGCCCTATCCAACACTCCACCACAGACCATCTTTACCCATGTGAACTTGTGGATATCTTGCTTCTTGAATAAGCTATTTTAAACCTCCCGCTTCCGCGTCATGCCCAAGCCGATCAGGTTCTCACCACTTTCACCTCCACCTTGAACGCCTCACCACACCACCCCACATTCTCACCACTTTCATCTCCACCTTGAACGCCACTCCACACCACCCCACATCCTCACCAATTTTCTTTCCACCTTGAACGCCACACCACACCACCCCACATTCTCACCACCTTCATTTCCACCTTTAACGCCACACCACACCACCCCACACTCTCACCACATCCCCAATCACCAAATTCACACCACATTCTCTAACACTACGTCTTTAATTTTCGCATTTAGATATCCCAGTACCAGACTCTCAATACACTCCTCAGACTGCTCCCTCTCCTCCTCACTCCTCTCTCTAACTGGTGGTCCGTAAGCAGTCACAAACCATCATTTTTCCTTCCTAACTTAACCTTCGGCAGCAACAATCTAGAAGCCACCTCCTTCCCCTCCAAAAAGCTACTACCAAACCGATCATTTAATAACAGCACCAGCCTTCCTCCACGCCCCCAGCCTTCCTCCACGCCCCCAGCCTTCCTCCACGCTCCCAGCTTTCCTAAACGCCCGGCTTCCTTCCACTTACTTCACCAAGCTCACATCTACTCTTCCTTTCAACTTCGCCTCAACCAGCGCCAACGCATCACGCTTTCCCCTTACAAACATCACACTAATCTCTTCTCTTTGCTTCCTCCGTACTACAGTCACGCACATCAAGTGTCATATCAACATTACAACCCAATAATACAATGCAACTGTGCGTTCACAAACACCGATAGTCATCTTTACCTGATCCACCATAAACGCCACCAAGTATTTTGTGCGACTTTGCTATCATTTAAGGCGGGATGAGCTCGTATACTGCCTTGAACATAATGCAAGCGAAGTCAACAATGGCTACTTTCTGAAACATCTCTTGACCCAAGACAAAAAGGCATTAATGCAAGCAGTGTTGACCAAGTTATAGAAACAAGAGGTAATATGGTCATTTTCCTCGGCCTCGTGAATATGTTGATAAAAACAAACACTTTCCGTGACGGTCATTTGTGCAGAATAATTCATTTTGCGAAGTGATATATGAAATATTTTTTGGGCTATTTCTGTTTAATTTATATGTAGTGCGATATGTTAAAGTTAAAGTATTTATTTGTCAATAGTATACCGAGGAGAAAAGAGGTGCTCAATATACGGTTTTAAAACGAGGGTGTATAAAAAATTGGGCAGGAATGTTCATGTTAAACCCGATGAAGTGTTTTGTTTACAAATATCAATTTTAATAAATGACTCCACAAAACATTGTTTCTATGAACAAATCATTAAAAAGTGTACACGTGAGAACACTCCGTCATTAAAACACCTATATTTAGCGCATGGTGGTCAAAAATGTTCTTGAAGAGCATGATGTCAAGTACAGCTGTAACTAATGTGACCTGCTGCCAGGTCACAGGCTTGAATTCGACGTTCCACTTTCCTATCCACTCGATTCAGTTCAGCCACAGTCCGTTCAAACAGTTAACCTTGAGAACTAGAAAAGATTTGTCGTCTTGCAGCCCTGATTTCTTGGAGTACATCACTGACGTGCTACGGCAACACCAAGACTCTGACAGTGAATGGATCGAGATGTAGCCCTTGGAGTGAATTAACACTTGCTGCCGACGGTCATCCCAGAAGGGGGGAGGGGTCTGAAATCAAGGGCTGGAAAAGGGGGTCTGGAAAGGAGGAGGTGTTGGCACTCACCAGCTGCCCATCCTCTTTTCTATATGTCAAGGTCTGCTCTGCAAATTTATTCAACGTTTTTCTAGGAGTCGTACATCAGGCACGGCGACCACCTTGTGCTGCTATGGTGACCGGGAAGGGTACTCAAGGAAAGAGTTGGGGTGTATGAATGATTATTAATTTTATAGATCATTAACACTTTATTTTATTATTTTAGTATTTCTTATTTCGTGGGCTCTGTTATTTGTCTGTACCCGTTTTTCATTGTGATCATTTTTTGATTAGGTAGCTATATAATTAGGTATCGTTAGACGCCCACAGGGGCCCTATGTGGACTATGCGGAGTGTTAGTTTGTCTCGCCCAACCTACGGTGGGAGAATTCGCGCTCTCCCGGGCGCCTAATAAATTGCCGAGCACAGCTAGGCGTTTTGATAGCTAAATGGTGAAATAATGTTGTTGTTGATCTTAGAGAGTGAAAATCTTGAATAGCACTGTGCGTGGAGGGGACGGGGCGAGTCGAGGCAGGTTGAGGCAAGTGGAGACGAGTCGACTGGCGAGGCGACGAGTCGAGACGAACCGAGGCTGGTTTAGACTAGGTGACCCGGGAATGGGGGGTACTCGTGGGACCCGCGGGACTCGAGAAACCCGGGGGTTTCGGGGACCTGGGGGACTTGGAAGACCAGGATGATTTGGGGGGTCCCACTTGGACCCTTCCGGGCCCTTTGGGACACCCTTAAGACCATTTGGAACCCTCTTGAGAAACTTTGGGACCAGCTTGAGGCCCCTCTGAACACTGGGACCCCGGTTTCCCTCTCACCACGGTGTAAAACCCATACACAGAAAAATGTATGAATGTGAAACGCTTGAGTAGAACAATTAATATTATTACAGTCCGCGGAAAACTGGCACAGAGGGTGTGGGTCGCGTCGAGGCTGGTCGAGGTGCGTCGAGATCGGTCGAAACATGTTGAGGCGAGTCGAGTTGGTCTCGACGAGCCGAGACTGGCCGAAATGATTTGAGACAAGCCGATATGAGCTGAGACGAAGGACCCGGGACCTCGGGGGACCCGGGGGACTTGGGTTACCCACCGGGATTCGTCGGGCTCTTTTGGGACCCGAGGTACCTCTGCCACCCCACTCCCACCCTGAAATGCCTGAGTGAAAAAATTTGTTATTACAGTCCACATGATTACTAGTGCAGAGGGGGAGAGGGGGAGATCCACGTCGAGGCTTGTCGAGGTGGTTCGAGATCAGTCGAAACACGTTGAGGCGAGTCGAGTTGGTCGCGACGAGCCGAAACTGGCCGAAATGATTCGAGACAAGCCGAGATGAGCTGAGACGAGGGGTCTCAGGGACCCGGGGAGCTCGGGAAGACCCGGAGGACATGGGTTACCCTCCGGGAGTCATCGGGCTCTTTTGGGACCCAAGGGACCTATGCCCCCCACCAAATCCCCTTAAACAATAAATGCGAAATCAATAATCTGAGCAGTTTTTCTGCCCGTGGCGAACCTGCCTTTACTTTGTTGTTCACGATCCACAATTTTGTCATTTATTATAATGCTGGTGTATTTTGCGGAAGTTCCTGTTTGTGATTTTGTGAATGTTTTTTTTTCTCTAGTCTGCGCTCGCTCGGGCTTGCACGGACCATATGTAATTTCTGGGGCTGACCTGGACTGTGTAGCTATCAAACCTTATGACGCGTTGCGGTTGGAGTTGATCTAATCCGAAGAGCCATAGACCTTGTACCAATTTCGACGATACTATCTGTGCGCACTATCGAGCGTGCATATTACTCTTGGAATTCTGAGTAGTTGCAGGCGGGGATTAGTTTTTTCTGAGTCTTTATCTTACCTGAATAAATAAACTGTACCTCTACATAACTAGACCGCGTAGCTGTAAACATTGTGTTGCGTTACTGTCGGAGCTGACTTTGTCCGTGTAGCTGTAAACCTTGTACCAGTCTCAACTATGATATCTGTGCGCACTAACGTGCGTACATATTACTCTCGAAGTTCTAAAATGATTGGACGCGGAGGTCCGTTTCGTCGAAGTGTATTTCTTGTGCGCACCAGCGTGCGTTTGACATGGCTAAAATTTTCAAATTTTTCTAACTTTACAAGCGTTGTTTTTTTTCCTCGCACACTGAGGCGTGCGAGTCTATTGGAATCCATGATCATCGAGCCCAACGGAGGAGCCTATCATGACTCGCGTTGAGGCTCTGGTGGAAATGGGGATCAAATCAAATCAAATCGAGCGAGCATTAGCGTGTTGTTCAACACTGGCCCACCACCATGCCAACAAATCCAGTTTCGAAATGGGCAGCAGCTGGTGCTGCCAACTGAGAGGTAGCTGGTGCTGATGAGCGGTGCATGGTTGCCTGATGGCGATTTCTCCCCTTAAAGGGCGACCGACATCGATAGTATACAGCCGTCTGAGGTCACAACTGCTGTGCTCTCGTTACGGCAGCCGGTGTCGTGAGCTGTTGTTCGTGGTGCTGTTATTGTGGATACAGCAGTTAGATGTTGTCACAGCAGGGAACTCTTGGGGTGGACATATTTAGTCAGAGCGGTAGAAGATGATCATCGTTTTCTGGCATAGTAATACCATTACCTTTTGTTTTATATTAATATTTAGAGATGCATGAGTTAATGTGTTTATGAGTTCGATATTGTTGTGTTTCTATCTTATTTTGGGAGAGATCTGTACGCACTTTATTTTCGAGATTTTTTCGCGATGATCTGTTTATTCAGTTTGCTCTTCTTCGCAAGTTCATTCGTTCAGTGGGTCGACTGATGCGGCGTTACCTCCGTTGAAAGATACATCCACCACGCGTACATAGATTCTCTATGCCACTGTTCAGTTTTCTTCAAGATGACCCCATTACCCAAGTCAACGAGTAAAGTCTGCCATGATACAACCACTGAACTGCAACCTGTTTCGAGAGGACCAGAATTGAGGTTTGCAACATGCAGAGTTTGCTAGGCAGGTATCATGCAAACCTCGATGCAAGTATGCAACGATTAATCCGGTAGTATTTATGCCTGAATGTATGATGATGAATATGGACAAGCTACATTAACAGTGTGTTCTAAAGGAAATGTTTGGCCGAGTTGGCTGGCGCTTGACCTTTAAGTACAGGGTCATGGTTGCGTAATTGACAATAGGTGAAGCAGACGAGTTTCGGCCTGCTGAAAGCAATAAGAAGTAATGGTTGGAGGTGATTCAAAGACCTACAGAGATAAGAGCGAACTTTTGGAACGAGTAATTGGTGGCACGCGATGCTCGATAGGTTGCGCCTAATTAAAAGATTGCTGAAGGATTTTCCCAACTCTTAAGGCAACAACAATACGCTCTAGGTAGGAAAACTTGGTGAAGAAAAATGTATCGGAATAAGTGAAATTTTATATTGTATTGCAAATGAGAAAGGGGGGGGGGCTTTTCTCGAGATCACCCTCATCACAATAAAAACAGATGCCACTGCTTCTCCATGAAGTTCACCGGACCATGCTCCTACTAGTCTCAATCTCCGTTCATCGGAACAATCTTTCAGCAGAGGAGAAATATTTCATTAGCAATACGGTATAAAACTTCACTTATTTCGATACAGCTCCAGCACAAGACTTGAAATGGAGATAATTCGGTTACTTTCTAAAAAAATCTAAAATGAGGCTGGTTTTATTTTTCACCCCACTGCATGTTGAACGATATTTTATTGGCTACATGGTGGCCCGCCATACCATTTCATTTCGTTCTGGATTACTTGGCATTATGGTGGAGGGAGGTGGAATATGTTATAACGGTATGTGCGCTATATTTATTCATTACGACAGGTTTATTATTAAGATGAATAGTTATTTCCTCAAATTGCTCAGCATATAATATGCATTTGGTTAGACGTGTCTTCTGTTGAGAGTTTAACTCGAGAACATACATAATCCGGCTGCTGGATAATTCCAATAATAGTAATGACAACTATACTGTGCAGATATACAATCACACTCATCCAATCTTCGACACTTGTTGAAAAACACTTGCCTATCCTCATTTATTGGAGAATTGTAGGTTTGTTAACCCCTCTTTCGTTACACCATACATTATTAGTGCAAAGGGCGGGCACGGTAGTTGCGAAAGCAGGGTCAACTCACAAGCCTCGATTCCAAGAGCCTACGTTATTCCTTCACTAGCAACCAAGCACATACGGAGCATGTGTTCTCAACTCATCCTTCACTGTGCCATGCGTTGGAGGACCAGTGCCCTGAGGACGTCATCCTATTTCCATTTATGAGATTCACTTCTTGATTCCAATGACGATTACATGGCAATGTAACTCGCATTCGTGAATTGGTTCGTTAAATAAATCTTTCAACTCACTTGTATAATGTGTAATTATAACGTTATGCAAACCATTGAGGTTATTTTCGTGTTATTTAAATATATTTTCGCACGATCGCGAAGAAAAAAAAATCAATCACATTAACAAATGTATTACAGTTTTTTTCTGTTCAATGCACAATTTCTTCTTAAACCATCAAATTTACTAAGCTGAACTAAATACGAGGCGCTATATTAACTTTAGTTGCTGATTACTGTTGCAGCAGTACAATATTGTTGCTAATCACTGTTGCTGCAGCACAATACCGTTTCTGATTACTGCTGCTACAGCACAACACTGTTGCGGATCACTGTTGCACCAGCACAATACTTTTGCTGATCACTGTTGCTGCAGCACAGTACTATTGCTGATCAGTGTTGCTGCAGCACAATACATTTGCTGATCACTGTTGCTGCAGCACAGTACTATTGCTGATCAGTGTTGCTGCAGCACAATACATTTGCTGATCACTGTTGCTGCAGCACAGTACTATTGCTGATCAGTGTTGCTGCAGCACAATTTGGGCCCCGTGCAGATGTGCAGACGTTAGCATAAAAATAGATGACATCAAAAGTTGTCAAGCCTTCGGAACCGGACAAAGATGAGGCACGGAATGAATGTAAGCACATACATTTAATGGTGACCCTCGAGCATCTGTGCCGTCTGTCTGAACACATACTTTGAACAGGTTATCCTGTTTACCGAGCATCACGTACACTTTCTAGGCCGTCTGTTACATAGGCAGGGCAGAGCAAGGTTAGGGTGTGGTCCGCTCAAACACGGGGCAGAAATACTTATATAGCCTGTCGTTCGGATAGAAGTAAATTCTGTTCTGTGTAGATACATAAACGATAAAGCTCATCCATTGTTAGTAATTTATGAACGTGAGGAGGATATCATCTGTTTTAACACACATGTAAGGATAGATGGTACCAGATGAACATATTGTTGGAATTAAATCTAATCAATTCATCTCCCGTAACACACGCGCGAGACACGGCGTTGGATTTAAAAGTACTCCATAAATTATGAGCATACCAGATTTGATCGATTTTGGTATTCTCTGAAAGGCTGGATCGTTGCAACTACGGCTCCAGATATTTTGTGGAAAACAATGTCTGCTCAAACATTTTTAACAGAAAGCGGGTCTTGGAATAGTTGTCTCGGAGGGTATCTCTTAAGAGACGAACTCTCATGGCCTACACCCATCATCCATTTTGTTTGTTTGCAGTACGGAATCAGGCTGTGTGCGGATATCATCACTTTTCTTTTGAATTTAAATATTTTCGAACAATATATGTGAAGTATATAAAATTGTGTTAAGGATTGAGCCAAGCGATTGCAAGACTTTTCGGATTCCTCAATCTGGCAACAGTATAGATTTGATGCAAGCCGTCACAAAGCGAAAACGCGGCTCCGTGTGTTATTGGAAAATGTTTGCAAACAAACTTGCGACTTCTAGGACGTACGAACTGGCGCATCATTGATCAATTTTATTCAAAACCAGAACTTCGAACCCATTCGTAGCTTAGCAACGTTTCAACTACTTGTTAACTTCTCTGAGGCTAGTACACGGTGTGGAGTGGTTACCACTCAACAAGGTTGCTCGCATTCATTGATGTCGGAAGTCGCCACATCTTCAATTGCATTGTATGTTCTAATACATGTCAATATAATGATAAAGAAATTAGCTAGTACTCGTCTTCTAGCCTCGTAACACACAAAGGTCGAACAATTGTATCAACGTAGAATTGTTAAGGAAATTGACAAGTTGAGAATGTTAACTCCAAGTGTGCAATCGGGAAGTGTCGAGAAACATCTACAATGCAATGGAATTGCAGTGAAAAATGAATAAGGAGAGTCGGCTATTAGCATCACTATAAACTATATATTCGCAGGCATTTGTCTGTAGAGCTTGTTCTTTCTAAACCGGCAAATGCTGTATCGAAGATAACTTCCACTTTTTGTATTTTGCATACGTATAGGCATCCGTATACAGCAACAAGACTGTATTGTATGCAAGCGTGTTGCATAGAAGGCTACGAAAAAGCACTGTCTGTATGGGTATTACATAGAGGGCCATGGGACGGCATAGAATGTAAGGGTACTGAATGGAATGGGGTTGTATGCAAAGGCGTTACCCAGAAGTCTATGGGACAACACTGATCGACGGTATGACATCGAGGGCCATTGGGCGGCACTGTTTACAAGGGTGTTACATCGAGGTGACGGCTCTGTATACAAGGGTGTTACATAGAGATGACAACCCTGTATAGAAGGGTGTTACATAGAGGTGACAGCACTGTGCGCGAGGGTGTATTAGATAGAGGGCCACGGGACAGCACTGTATGCAAGGGTGTTGAATGGTGCGCCATCAGGTGGCACTGTGTATGCAAGGGTGTTACACAGCGAGTCATGGGAAGACACTTTATGCGAGAGTGTTACATAGAGGGCCACGGGACACCACTGTATGCAAGGGTGTTGAATGATGCGCCATGAGGTGGCACTGTGTATGCGAGGGTGTTACACAGCGGGTCATGGGAAGACACTGTATGCGAGAGTGTTACATAGAGGGCCACGGGACAGCACTGTATGCAAGGGTGTTGAATGGTGCGCCATGATGTGGCACTGTGTATGCAAGAGTGTTACACAGCGGGCCATGGGAAGACACTGTATGCAAGGGTGTTACACAGCGGGTCACGGGAAGACACTGTATGCGAGAGTGTTACATAGAGGGCCACGGGACAGCACTGTATTCAAGTGTGTTGAATGGTGCGCCATGAGGTGGCACTGTGTATGCAAGGGTGTTAAACAGCGGGTCATGGGAAGACACTGTATGCAAGAGTGTTACACAGCGGGTCATGGGAAGACACTGTATGCGAGAGTGTTACATAGAGGGCCACGAGACAGCACTGTATGCAAGGGTGTTGAATGGTGCGTCATTAGGTGGCACAGTGTATGCAAGGGTGTTACACAGCGGGTCATGGGAAGACACTGTATGCAAGGGTGTTACACAGCGGGTCATGGGAAGACACTGTATGCGAGAGTGTTACATAGAGGGCCACGGGACATCACTGTATGCAAGGGTGTTGAATGGTGCGCCATGAGGTGGCACTGTGTATGCAAGGGTGTTACACAGCGGGTCATGGGAAGACACTGTATGCGAGAGTGTAACATCAAAGCTAAGCGTCTCACACAACAGGGCTAACAACATCAGCCCTTTGTTTGTTGACGCTGCGAAGAGCGATGTGGTAACATAAACTATCTGCCTGTTCGCGCCCGTACACAAACGAAAATCCCAACCCATATGCTTTATGAACAACGATGCTCCCAAACTGGGCCAGCCTGATTTGGTCATCTCAGCGTTACGCAACCCCTAGCGTAACTAAAGGGCTTCAAGCCGACCCCGTACGCTTAAATGCGTCCACTCTCGCTTGTTAAGAGAGGGCAGGGGCAATGTCTCAACAAGGGCATTGTTGTTTTTCATGTTACCTTGTATCGTACATAAAATTCTCTTGATGTATGGTGGATTACCATACGGATTTTGTACAAATCAAAATA
>SDVV010018399.1:0-13769 GCA_016164225.1 Gammarus roeselii
ACCAGTGAAAACTGTGGGCCCTGCTGCTGACGACGGTTCCTCGGTACATTCGGGACCCAGAGTGTAAGTTGAGGGGCTACCGGCCGGACCCTTTAGCACAAAAGGGCTAAGTTGTGTGAATGTGAGGGTGTGAGGTGCGCCTTGCCGTCGGCCACCCCCCTTTCTGGGGGATGCGGCCTAGTGTCTGTATCTGTATCTGTATAATCTAATATTTCATGGATGCAGCTCTGCGTATCAATGTATCATTGCTACCTTCCAGCAGTTATCAATTCAGGGCGCGTATGTGTGTTTAGCGAAGCACGCCCAGTGCCGGCAGTAGGTAGCGTTTATTGTTAGGATACACGTAATGAAAATATGCTCCATCGCGCTAGGAATCCATGTCACTTTATTGTAAGGAGAGTGTGGTTGTGTCACTAGGCATTTCTTTTCAGATATTTTTGTACATTTGTAAATTGTAAACTTTTGTACGTTTGTATTGCTTGGTACTGTTAGCAGTGTCTTCTCAACCCATCGACTTCTTGGAAGCATTTAGATCACTCTTTAATTACCTTTGTAAGAAACTATTCCAAAAACCAAACGTATTTCTTCCAAGAGATTTTGTATAGACAGTATCATTACTACGCATGCATTTTGTACCGTGCAATTTCGACATTTTTGTATGCAATTTTGGACAGCAGTAAAATAAGAGCATTAGAGCAATTAGACGACATGGTGCCATAGTTTGATAAGGATTATTTGGAAGTGGGCCTAAGGAAATACCTATCGGATTACAATGAGCTAACTTCAGCTATTGAACTTTCTTCTTGGAACCCGGATGTTCTCATTTTGGACAGTTGCCGTACTTAGAGAAGTTTCCATTTTAAAGTAAGGGATTTTCATGAGCATATATGTGGTGTTCGGTTTTTGCATTTTTTTTACCATCTCGCAATGAATCGGTGAACATGTTAGTGTCCTGTCGCTTGCGGTAGTACTTGTTTATTTTGTTAATCTGCGCTCAATGCACGGGCGGTCCTTGAAAAGCAAACTGAAGGCCTGGCAACTGATACTAGCAGCCCTTGTTAGGCTCAACGATATTAAACGGTTGAGGTAGTTCCCGGATCTTTTGTTTTCCCAGAATGCACTGCATTCATGAAGGTATCAAAGACCTATAAAGAAATTGTAGACCTTAAGATGATTATTATAAAGTTCCATGGTTGCATGAATCTCTATCAAATTAGCTTGGTCGTAGCTTTCTGGGTCCACGCCAGTGTAGGCGGAGATATGGTTGCAAGAAACCTTGCAGCGGCTTACCCTTAGTGTATTATCCCATCGAATCGGTGGGTCCATGCAAATGTGGGCGGAGCTATGGTAGTAAGAAACTTTGCAGTGGCTTACCCTTTGTGTATTAGTCCAGCTAGTCTATGACAGGGTCCCTCACACACGTCCTACTCGTGTTTCACGCGGTCTGTGACAGGGTCACGCACATACGCCCTACTCTTGTTTCACACGGTCTGTGACAGGGTCATGCACGTACCCCCTACTCTTGTTTCACACTGTCTATGACAGGCTCACTCACATACGCCCTACTCTTGTTTCACACGGTCTGTGACAGGGTCACTCACATCCGCCCTACTCTTGTTTCACACGGTCTGTGACAGGCTCACTCACATACACCCTGCTCGTGTTTCACGCAGAGTCTGTGACAGGCTCATTCTCATACACACTGTTCATGTTTCAGACACGGTCTGCGACAGGCTGACTCGCAAACGTAATGCTCATGTTTCACACAGCTAGTCTATGACAGGCTCACTCGCATACGCCCTGCTCGTGTTTCACACAGAGAGTCTGACATGCTTGCTCACATACGCCCTGCTCGTGTTTCACACAGCGAGTCTGACAGGCTTGCTCACATACGCCCTGCTCGTGTTTCACACAGCGAGTCTGACAGGCTTGCTCACATACGCCCTGCTCGTGTTTCACACACCGAGTCTGACAGGCTTGCTCACATACGCCCTGCTCGTGTTTCACACAGCGAGTCTGACAGGCATGCTCACATACGCCCTGCTCGTGTTTCACACAGCGAGTCTGACAGGCTTGCTCACATACGCCCTGCTCGTGCTCCACACAGCAAGTCTGACAGGCATGCTCACATACGCCCTGCTCGTGTTTCACACAGCGAGTCTGACAGGCTTGCTCACATACGCCCTGCTCGTGCTCCACACAGCAAGTCTGACAGGCTTGCTCACATACGCCCTGCCCGTGTTTCACTCGTTTGTTGTACAGATAATTGGTCTTTCTTGCTAACTCAATTGCAAATTTCGATGTATGTAATAGGAGGTTATTCGAAGAACTTGTGTAGTTGATCATGTTGATTGATGAATGCTTTATCGCGTTGATTATTAATTACTTTTATACACTTCTTCTGTAAGATGAATTTATAGATATATAATAAATTCTATTGTACGACTACTTTAAAAAATTCCAATTGGTGTTTTGATGTATTGTTTATTATTTCTATCAACAAATTGGCCTTAATAATTATGTAAACATGTTTAAAATTAGCAAATAATATTAGAATTAGTTAATGTGTACTATTGAAGAACACAAGGAAAGCTATTTATGATTACTTGCAGGCAGCGCTTGAATGCATACAATTGAACCGTTTTCAAGCGTTTGGATGGATATAGTATATCAACCAAGGGTGACCAGATATATAAGGTTTCTGTGAAAGAGAAATTGACCTCGCACCTCGCTGTAGTACCATAAAAGGAAGTTAGCTGTGGTTATTTTGGCGTATCGCCCGAATAAAAAAGTTGGAGGCAAATGATGAGTTCAGAGGCAAATGATGAGTTCATCGAAAAAGGAGCCATCATTCGGTACTTTGATAACAATGTTGCACCTCCAAAAGTTCTCTCCATATTGACTTGAGGACTCCAGCTTTGTTGTCAGGGGTCACCAATACAGTGTTCAGTCCGACATTGTATCTGGATACGTTGCATGAATACTTTGCCAAAATTCTGATCAATAAATTAGGATGAGGTCATTGGGGGAAGTATCTGGATACAGTCAGTATCAGGATACAGCCAGTATCAGGATACAGTCAGTATCAGGATACAGTCAGTATCTGGATATAGTCAGTATCTGGATACAGTGCATCGTCTGTCTTCTGTACGCCTTACCTATCTTTGTCCTGTCCTACGCACTAGAAGGCCTCGCCACTCAATGCTAATCAATCATGGGTTCTGACCATCCGCTCTCTCCACAGGCATCTCTTTTCATATTTTCCCTTTTCAGTGCCTTCGTCGTGCGTTTTGTGCTCCAGCACGCAATACGATAATACGAATAATACATTTAAACTGTGTATTTCCGTCCTAACGTTGTTTGGTTATGAGCGGGTTGGGGTGCCAGCACCCAGGGCTTCTCTCTCATCTTTAGAGCAGATAGTGTTTACTTCGTGTCATGCTCCCGACTGTAAATCGCCAGCACCCCTCCTCAGGACTAACACAACTGTCTCTAAAATTGACGTTGTAGCACTTCATAGTGCTGTAAAAACTAACAATCTTACGAAATGTTTACTTGATAGTATAGCAGACTCATTTGAAAATCACGTTGACGTTAAGTTCTCCTTTGATTTTTTCTTTAACATTTGTTCAGAGAACATCCTCGTTAAACTACTATAATCGATAACCGCAATTAATAACTTTTTGTGATGTCCATTTTAGTGTAAAGTTTATCAATTTAATTAGGAAAAAAGTATTGTTATTGTGTAGATGTATATGTTTGATTACAAATCAATTAGTCTCTATAAAGACGTAAGTTTATCAAAAATCAAATTCTATGGTTTCTATATCAAATTATTATTTGGAAAAACTATAAATAATTTCTATTTGAACTACAATAGTTTTACCGCTAATGTAACGTAATAGAAGTGTTTAAAACACATCAATAACCAAAAATGAAGGTATTCGCCAAATAATGATTACTCGGAGGTACTGATGTCATAGGGAACTTTTACGTAGGTCCTGTTCAACCGTCACCTTGTTGGCAATGTAAGAGTTCGTGGTAGCAGAATCGACCCACGACCCTCTGAGGCGATCAACGTAACAATAAAATTAGTGGAATAGATTGCTTACCATTGAGCTTCATTCAATTTTGTTTAGGGTTGAGGGCGGCTCAGTGGCATGAAGCGTCGTCCATCACGCCGGAGACACGCATTCGAGTCCAGGCGATGGAGTTACGTTTGAGACCAATCAATTAACTAACCAACATTGTCTGTATACCACGGCTCCATACTTGGAAGAAGGTGTTTCCTCTGTCATCTTCGTCATGATGAGAAATCCGTTACAGAAGTTAGTTCATCGTTTATACACTTACAACGAAAACTGGAAACCTCGACATTTCGCAAGCAAATGACACGACAAGTGTGAACAACTGCACTAGGTGCCGACTTTTGCAAGTGACTGCCTTAGGTTGTTACATTGATGCTTTTATTCAATTTTGTCGAACATGTCCTCATGTGTCTGTCTCAAATTATTGCATTGTCGACCGCCCATCCTGCTAGTTCTAATCTAATCTAGCTACTCTAACGCTGACGTTTCGAAGTTAGTGTCCACTTCTCTAGTGCACAAGAAAGCTTAGTCACTCTAATCTTATCTAGTGTCCATGTCTCCCAACCAACGCACAGCTTCTCATCCAGCTAGGTGTAGAGGTATCAAATTCTCGTATTGACTTCGAAATCCTCTTGATTCGACCATTGTGGTGATGAAAGTCTCCTTCAAATGGCATCGAAGTGCCCATCAAAGTACATCAAATGACCTCTTGATTCGACCATTGTGGTGATATAAGTGCCCTTCAAATTGCATCGAAGTGCCCATCAAAGTACATCAAATTATCTCTTCATTCCATTAACAGTTCAGTGACGTTAAAGCTCCTCTGAATGAGGCTTACATTTGTACCTGCTTATAGAATCTGAACATTCCGCCGAAATTAGAATCATTTCTTATCATAGAATAGGTTGGGTGAAACTATTTGTGCTTCGTGATAGATATATAGCTTTTAGGTTATGTTATAGGTAGGAAACATTCGTAATGAAAAAATCTGGTTCGTTCGGTATTAGGGAGTCAAACCTTGGCCGATGGTAAACATAAACATTGGTTGATCATGTTTCAACTAAAATTGGGTCGCTCAATTCTGTTCTGTCTGTTTAACGTTAACACAACCTGTAAAAGTGTTGTATTTATATGTTCGTTGCTAATTTTCATCCTCTGTGAACGCATGTACGCACACGTGTTTCCAACTTCGTCAACGCGCGAGCTGATATCGACTTCCGTTTTGAAAACCCAACCAAGTTAGCTGTCTCCAGACATACTAACCTGAATATCCTTGAAATGATTACCCGTTACGATATTGTTTACGGTCGTGTTTGTACCATTTTGCTTCTCGCGCGAAAGAGTATATCCTAAAGAGTGTATCCTAAAGGACTTGAATTTTGTGACGCCGTAATTCCTCAGTGTTTCCCATTTTGAAAACAGTTGCGTTTTCTATTTTGAACTCAAGTCAAACAATCGGCACAACTTTGTCTTTGCTCAATTGCTCCTGTGAGCTCTCTCCACTCTTGATTTATTCAGTGCTAGCCATCCTCTTGCTATCCCTATACATGCGCAGTGAGTCTTCAGTGTTGATTATCCTCTTCAGGACTCTCCCTCCCTAAGTCTGCAGTGTTGGTTATCCTCTTCAGGACTCTCCCTCCCTAAGTCTGCGGTGTTGGTTATCCTCTTTAGGACTCTCCCTCCCTAAGTCTGCAGTGTTGGTTATCCTCTTCAGGACTCTCCCTCCCTAAGTCTGCAGTGTTTGTTATCCTCTTCAGGACTCTCCCTCTCTAAGTCTGCAGTGTTGGTTATCCTCTTCAGGACTCTCCCTCCCTAAGTCTGCAGTGTTGGTTATCCTCTTCAGGACTCTCCCTCTCTAAGTCTGCAGTGTTGGTTATCCTCTTCAGAACTCTCCATTGCTAAGTCTGCAGGGTCGGTAATTCTCTTCAGGACTCTCCCTCCCTAAGTCTGCAGTGTTGGTTATCCTCTTCAGAACTCTCCATTACTAAGTCAGCTGTTTTGGTTATCCTCTTCAGAACTTTCCCTCCCCAAGCCATTAATGTGCAGGGACAGGGTCGTCTGTCATGTTGTTGATTATATGCGGCGCATCCTTTTACGAAGCCTCTGTAGCACTGGATTAGATTTGATTAATCTCCACTGTGGAAGATACGCAGGACTCTCAAATAGGCAAGGGATGATTCGCTGCCCAGGCCTCAGTTCCTGCTGCTTCACTAACCTTTGGGGATTGACAATCGGATTAGGAATTCTGATCACTCTAATATAGGATCAGGATCTTTTCTTCACCGGAGCATCAACGCGAGTCACCGCAAGCTCTCCCGTAGGGCATCACTCTAACATAATCTTCTCTATCCTATATGGTTATCGACACTACATGTTTGAGGCCGAGTGATCGGTTATTTACTGAAAATAAGGCTTCTTAATAGCTAGGGTGAAAAGGCTTCCATGCAATCCACTCCAAATTACGTCAACAACCTAATTGTTAGGTCTTCCAAGTATCACCAAAATGTTGCTCAAACTTTTTCATCAACTTTAGGCATTTGCTACTTACATTTAGTACTTGTGACGTTTTTCAAATTTTTGTAACGCGAATTTTTGTACAGGTAAATGTTGTACGCTTGAAGGTGTTTTTTAAATCATTTTTTCTTTTGTTGCATTCATTTGGTTAGCGATCATGTGGGTCAAATAAATGAAATCTCGTACAACCCGGTTTCAGCACTCCTCACCATGGTAACTGTATTACTTGCAACCAGGAACAATGAAGGATCTTTTAGTGAATTTCTCGGATGCAACTTCTGATACCGTCTTGAATGTATTGCACCATTTTCATTGTGAACTTTTCATGGCTAGCCAATGCCATATTTTGTGCAGTGCTTGTACATTTTACTGGTATCACTCACTCATTCCTACACACATCGTTTCGTTGGACTCGCGAAACGAAAGATTACTAAGGAGTTTATCAACAGTTTGTATTTACAATAACATTCAATAACATTAGACACCGTTGAACAGTAAACTGACAGCAACTCAAAGGCGCTGAAAATTTCTGTCACTAATCTAATTTAAACAAGAGACTTGGTTAAATATCGACTTGCACTATGACGCCAAAAAACTCATTGATATCACGAGTTCTTTCTGTAAAGCTTTGATCTGGAGGTGTGGGTGTTACATTGTTTGAGTCGGTCCGTTCTATGATGGTTAGGCTTGGTCTCATTACGATCATGTTCAGCAGTGCTATGATGATTAAGCTTGGTCTCTCTACGATCAGGTTCAGCATTGCTATGATAATTAGTAATACATGGCGTTACGTTCAATAGAGGTCTGGTTTTGCTAGGACCTAGAAATCTGACAGTGCAATCTAAGTTGTGCAGATACAGATGATGAATTACGATCTCCCCCCCCCCCCCTCAGATGGGCGGTGGTGGCTGACTTCAAGGCGCACACCACACTCATCTTTTACACTCTCACTAATAGCTAAACATACTTCATGATTGATCGTGTACGACATTTTCGACGGACTGTGCCGTGACACTTGTGGCCCAGCGGTCTGAAAGAGTAGTGACATAAAAGTTTGTTCTGGAATTCTTTATAGGTCAGAGTGCTATGATACAGAGGCTCGAGTGCTCTCAATTGATGTCTGGTGCTGCTAGAATACGAGTATTTGAGGGCTCACAACCGATGGCAGGTATGATAGAGAGCTTTGAGGGCTCGACACCGAGGTCCGGTTGTGCTATGATGCAGGAGTATGAGTGCTCTCAACCGAGGTGTGGTAGTTCTATGAAACAGGAGTGAGTGCTTCCAACTAAGGTCTGGTAGTGCTATGATATAGCGTTTGAAGGCTCTCAACTACGGTCTAGTGCTATGATACAGGGTTGAGGGCTCTCAAATGAGGTATGGTATGGTCAACCGAGGTCTGATAGTGCTATGAAGGAGGGGTTTGAGTGTTCTCAACTGCGGTCTGGTGGTGCCAGGGTAAAGGGGTTTGCAGTCTGACGGTTTTATCTGGGTTTACAGACAATGAACGATTATTCTGCCATCTCATCGGACTACTGCTAAGTCAACGATGTTACTCACAATACTAGGGGAAACACAAAATATTGAATTGTCAGTAAACCATACATTTTCGGGTGTATTCACGAAAAAGACTACCAGCATTCTAACTTGTAAGAAGTTCGGCACCCACACATGGTTCAGCAGTACGAGTACATTGCGTGTCAACCCTATGACCTAATGTTCTGTTAGCTGTTAAGATCTAGAAGTGTGTCAGCCTCTTGGTTGTTGTCAGAGAACCAGACTTCATACTTTTCTGGAGGCCATATTAGGTGGAAGTAACTTTTTATTTTATTATTACACCTTTAATTATTTATTTTCTCTGCCTTTTGTACTATATTATCTCTGTATAAATAGACGTTTATTGTACGTTATAAAATGAAAGGGCGATAACGGGCTGGCTTGTTAGGTCTGTCTCCTTACGACGGTGTCTTCTCGTTTTAGATCGTCCTGTGACGGCGATGTCCACTCGTGTTAGTCTGTCCTATGACGGCGGCGTCCACTCGTGTTAGTTCGTCCTATGACGGCGGCGTCCACTCGTGTTAGTCCGTCCTATGACGGCGGCGTCCACTCGTGTTAGTTCGTCCTATGACGGCGGTGTCTATTTGTAGTTTGTCCCGTAACTGCGGCGTCAATGTGTTAGTTTTTCGTTTAACTCTGTGGCTCTCGTGCATACCTACCTTTGACATTCGCAGCGTGAAGGAAATCTACTTTACGCAGTGAACCCAATCATTTTAATTTGAAATTTGTCTAGAGCTTGATTCAGCACAGTTTGCTGGTTTTACGTTCGGTGCTAGAAAGGATGACTCTAGCGCGCTAAAAACCCTCGTCACTCTAATCTAATCTTTTGTCATTTAACTGCGGTGTCCATGTTCTAGTTTGTCCATTATCTGTGGGGTTAAATTGTGTTAGTTTCTCTCTTAACTACGGTGTCCAAGTGTTAGTTTGTCCCTTGACTGCGGTGCCCACGTGCTAGTTTGTCCCCTAAATGCAACATTCACTTATGTTGGTTTCTCCCCAAACTGCGGTATTCACTTGCGTTAGTTTGCTCAATGCTAATTAGGTGTGAGTGTCTAGAGTCTCATCTTACTCAGTATGACTGAAGTGCAATGAATTTCCATGAGTTTGGCCAAGATTGATTGATTTGGGCCTCATTTCCACCAGAGCCTCAACGTGAGTCATAATTGGCTCCCCCGTAGGGCGCGAAGTTTGGCCAAGGTACATGAATGCCTGAACTACTAGCCGGTACACTTCTGTCTGCCTTCGTGTGTTGTGCATCTCATTTGAGCAAACTAAAGTTGAAAACGATTATTTTGTCGTCTATGTTCAGTAAATTTGAAGTACGTTCTACGATGTAGAATGCTACTGAAGTGTTTCGTGATTTTACAGTAAATTATCTGGTATCTAATGTTCTGGCCAATTGTGGCCTGCAAGCCAAACTCTATGGTGTTACGATGCAGTTCGGTTCTCGAACAGGTGCTTCTAGTGAGTACTTTTTCTTGACTTATGCCCCTCATCCTTGCCGTAGCGTGTGTGTGCTTCTGTTCTTTTGATCTTGAACCCCTCATCCTTGCTGTAGCGTGTTCGTGCGTGTTCTTAGGAGGTTGACGCCCCTCACCCTCGCGTGTATGTATGTCGTTTCTTTGGCCGACACCCTCACCCCGCCGTGGTTTGTATGTGCGTCTGCTTCTTGAGTTAGCGCCCCGTCATCCCCGCTGTGGTGAATGTGAGCCTGTTTCTTAGACTAACGCCCCGTCATTCCCGCCGCTCTGTGTTTACGCGTTTACTTTGTTCTAACGGGCTAACGTTGCCCTATGAGGCTAAAAAAGGCAATAAATGGTAATGCCGCCTGTGTCAGGTCTTCTTGTTTTGGCTTGAATAAATCAATTATTTCGTAATTTTAATAAAGTTATTTTATTTGTTGATTACTCAAAAGTTAAGTACTTACTACTTTAAGTAAACCTTTTTATTATAAACCCGTTTATTATTTTGTCCACCAACCAAATTGTATGAAAATAGTAGCTACTACTGGAGTAAAAGTATCACAACTACAAGCAGGGGTAGTCAATTTATTTTCCAAGATATGTATCTAGTATTATGGGGAATGAGGCCGAAATCAGATCAAAATCTAGTATTATGTTTGAGTTTTACTCAGTCGGTCGTGGAAATTGCTCTCGCTACTATTATTTATCGTTGCTGAAAATACTTGATGGAAAGATCTTGGAGGGAGACGCAAATCCACTCAGAATTTATCGGTGAATTCGAGCACTTGAAAAGGGCCAAGTTGTGTGAGTTAGAGCGTATGGGGGTGTGAGGTGCGCCTTGCCGCTGGCCACCCCTTTTTCTGGGGAATGCGGCCTGGTGTCTGTATCTGTACGTTTCGACAAGACGATAGTAAGATTAAGAGGTCCATTTCCACGGGGCTCTGACGCGAGTTAAGACTATGCTTGTTTGGGACTTGCTGAATTGACTCGTGAAAGTCTCACTTTCATCCACAACAACCTGCAGAAAAGATGCATATATTAGTCTCGGATTTGATTTGGGCATAGTTTTCATCGGAGCCCCAACAATCTGTAGTAAGAACGCATAGCTTAGTTTCTCAGAAAACTTTAATCACCGGAGCCTCAACGTGAGTCCTCTTAGGCTCCCCCGTAGAGCAAGTCAACTGTCAGAGGCCTGAATTACCTGGTGAGTGGCTGACCATGAGTCCGAGCTAGTATAATGACTGTTCTTTTTTAAAAGTAGAGTTGGTGGGTTTTGTCGAAAAAAATTTACAAATGTCCTTCCTAATTAGTAGCTATTCGCGAAATTTTCATGCCTGGCGCCATGTGTGGTATCTTTGACTATCACTGGAGGAATTCACCTGCAATTGTGGTATAATTGCAAACTGGTACTTTAATTTAATTTGAACCGCAATCGCAAGCTGATTTTGGATTTGACTTGATTAGATTTTTGATTTTACTTAATTTGGGTCTCACTTCCACCAGTGCCTCAACGTGATTGATTGATTTGGGCCTCATTTCCACCAGAGCCCCAACGCGAGTCATAATAGGCTCCCCCGTAGGGCGCGATCGCAAGCTGGTGCGTGCAGGAGCGGAAAGGATTTAGTAATAGTAGTTACTTAAACAGGTTATAGTCTCTGCGCCTAGTGGATGAGGGGAGGGCCCACCCCGTCTGCATAGATATTTGGTTTTTGCATAACTTCGTCTACTCAATGTTTTCCGATAGCGAATAGCTTTTCCGGTACGTCAAATGAGGCCCAAATCAATCAATCAATCAATCAATACGGTACGTCAAGTCAGTTGGCAAGCTTTGTAGGTAGCACGGGGTATTTCAGAAGTATTGTTGAGCTGCTGCGAGTGGATTTCAATTCAGTAATTGTTTCGCGCAAATTGCCACCTGATGGCAACAGGAGCCCGGTGGCTGGCCTAAATCCATTAGGTGGTTGTGAGTAATCCAAGTTTGTCCCGAGCACAAGCGGATTGATTTGACGTCAAAGTCATTACATCGGGATGTTAAATGAGAGTTGATTTGATTTGGGCCTCATTTCCACCAGAGCCTCAACGTGTGTCATAATTGGCTCCCCCGTAGGGGGCATGAGAGTTGACGATAGGATTGATTGATTTGGGCCTCATTTCCACCAGAGGTTGACGATAGGAAACCAGCCTCGGGAATGTATGGTGATTAATTGCTCCGGGTGGGTAGACGGCCGTATAGCGAGGGAATCTGCAATCTCGTTTAGTCTTATTCCCATGTGTTCAGGGATCCAGCAGAATTCGACAGCATGGTCCGTCATACGTCCAGCTGCTTTTTTGCAGAGTCTCCATGGCTGCAATATGACGTCGCCATGTGAATTTAGGGTCCCACACAAGACAGAGAAATTTTATTGATTTCTCGTATACTAGCAGATTTGATTTGAGCTTCATTTCCACCAGAGCCTTAACGTGAGTCATAATAGGCTCCCCCGTAGGGCTCGATTATCATTGATTCCAGTAGGCTCGCACGCCTAAGTGTGCGAGGAAAAAAACGAAACAACGCTTTTGACGTTAGAAAAAAAGTGAAATTTTTTGCAATGTCAGACGCACGCTGGTGCGCAAATGAAAAAACGCTAACTCGAAACGGACCTTCGCTTCCAATCCTTTACAATTTAGAGAATGATGTGTACGAACCCTAGTGCGTACAGGTAGCAACGTCGAGATTAGTACAAGGTCAGTGGCTACATGGGCCAATTCACCTCAGACAGCAACGCAACACAATATTTACAGTTCAGTTGTATAAATACATTCATTTATTTAGGTAAAATAAAGACTCCGATGAAACGAAACGAATCCTTGCCTCCAACTCTTCAGAACCTCATGTTTATTATGTCCACACGCCAGTGCGCACAGATAGTATCGTCGAAATTGGCACAAGGTTCACGGCTACGCGGACAAAGTCAGTTCCGGCAGCAACGCAACACAATGTTTACAGCCACGCAGTCTATTTTTTTTTTAGTACAAAATGAATCCCCGCCTCCAACCACTAAGAACTCCGAGAATAACATGCACGCGCGACAGGGCGCACAGACAGCATCGTCGAAATAGGTACAAGGTCTATGGCTTCACTGATTAGATGGACTCCAACCGCACAGCGTCACAAGGTTTTATAACTGCGCAGTCCAGGTCAACCCCAGAAACTGCATATGGTCCGTGCACGCGCGAGCGAACACAGACTGAAGAAAAAATACCCACTCACAGAATCACAAACACGAACTCACGCACAAATACTCCAGTGTTATAATATTATGGATCGTGAAAAATAAAGCAAGCGCAGGATAGTCATGGGCAGAAAAACTGCCCAGGTTATTGATTTCGCACCGATTGTTAAGGGGATGGGACGGGGGGGGGCATTGGTCCCTTGGGTCGCAGAAGAGTCCGATGAACCCCGGAGGGTGACCCATGTCCCCCGGGTCTTCCCGAGCTCTCAGAGTCCCCCCCCCTCGTCTCAGCTCATCTCGGCTTACCTCGAATCATTTCGGCCAGTTTCGGCTCTACGCGCCCAATTCGACTCGCCTCAACATGTTTCGACTGATCTCGACACAGCTCAACCAGCCTCGACGCGACCCTCGCCCCTTGCGCTAGCAATCCGCGGACTGTAATGGTCAATTGTTTAACTCAAGCATCTCACATAAACGTTTTTCTGTGAATGGGTTTTCCAGCGCTGCGAGGGGGGAGCAGAGGTTCCAGGATTCAGAGGGGCCTCTATAGGGTCCCACAGTTTCTCAAAAGGCTCCCAAAGGGTCTCAAGTGTGTCCCAAAGGGCCCCAGAAAGATCCAAGTGGACCACCCCAAATCCACCTGGTCTCCCAAGTCCCCCGGGTTCCCGAAACTCCGGGTGCCCGAGTCCCGCGGATCCCAAGAGTACCTCCTCTCCCTGGGTCACCTTGTCTCAACCAACCTCGATGCATATAATAAAAATAACCAATGCAGAATTTATCACCATGGAAAAATGGCAGAGAAAAATAATAGAGCCCAAGCAAGAAGAAATAATAAAATAATAAAATAAAGTGTTAATGATCTATAAAATGAATAATCATCCATCCACCCCAAAATATACTAGCGGAGTGTTGTTCAGCGTTAGGGCTGGTTTTAGGTG
>SDVV010018400.1:0-13769 GCA_016164225.1 Gammarus roeselii
TATCAGTAACAGATATGAAGTGTAATAAAATCACGAATCCGTTAGTTTTAAACAGTTGCATACGTAGGACGTTAGAGCTCACCGAGGCTTAGAGTGAGCAACGCACCTGTACCGTCTAGGCCTCTTGCTGAGGCCTATGCAGCAACGAAACCAATTTGATTATCGATCAAAGATTAGTAAAACTCTTAATTTGAACGAACCTAAACACTATTTCTAAAATTATAATTAGTTTTATATCGTCAGCGGTAGCTATCACAATGAATATTCGTATCCGGCTGGATTAAGGCCTAAAACACATCTTGTTTCTTTAAGTTAATTAGTAACTTGTTTTGTTTCTTGACTGTTCATTTCAGTTTCTCGAGTGAAGATCAGAAAAGCTAACGGAAAAATAGAAAAATTATTCACAACAAAATAAATGTTTATTACATAGCAGGAGAGAAAACGTCCATTATATGCGACGTGTACAAACGTCCAATACATGATACGTGTATAAACGTCTATTATATGCGACTTGTACAAACGTTCATTACATGATACGTGTATAAACGTCCATTATATGCGACTTGTACAAACGTTCATTACATGATACGTGTATAAACGTCCATTATATGCGACGTGTACAAACGTTCATTACATGATACGTGTATAAACGTCCATTATATGCGACGTGTACAAACGTCCATTACATGATACGTGAAAACTCCATATTATGAAGCGAGTGAAAACGTCCATTATATGATACGAGTATAAACGTTTATTGTGTAATACGATTTAAAACGTTCATTATATGATATGAGAAAAACGTTTATTGAATAATACGATTTGAAACGTTCATTATATGATACGAGTAAAAGGGTCCATTACAATGATACGAGTAAAAACGTCCATTACTTGGTACATCGTATATAATGCGATTAATAACGTCGTATATAATACGAGTAAGAACGTCATGGGTTCGGTTTCTATCATCGACTAGTGACGTTTATCTGATAATGGAATTATAATTCGTGTAAATCGTCGACGGCTCATTTTGTGAGAGTGCGTACCTCATTGGTGCGTACCTCATGAGTGCGTGCTTCATGATTACGAATCTCATGAGTGCGTACCTCAGTGCGTACCTCATGAGGTCGTACCTCATGAGTGCGTACCTCGGTGCGTACGTCATGAGTGCGTACATCAGTGCGTAACTCATGAGTGCGTACCTCAGTACGTACCTCAAGAGGATTTTCGTACTGGTCTCTGATCATAACGATATTATGGACGTATCAAGTCAGCCTAATAGTAAACTGACCGACATGAGGAAACCACCACAAAATCCTGTTTATGGAAATAAAAATATGTTTTTGTTTAGTTGATCGCATTTCATTGTTTGTATCCCTTCTGAAACCAATACTTCAGGCTATTTGACTAAGCAAATTTAATACAACAAGGTCGCTCATTTTTCTTCTTCGTTGAGTCACTCTCATATAACCTGCCCTGGAGCATACCTCGATATTCAAAAACCCAACTTTCTACGAGCGGGCCGTCATTTTCATAAAATGCAAAGTACAACAATAGGGAAAGGGGTTTGATAGCCCACCAGTGTCGTGATAGCCCTCAGGGCTTTGGACTTCTCCTGAAGTGTCGTGATAGCCCTGAGATCGTGGACTTCTCATCAGAGCCGTGATAGCGCATAGGAACCTTGGTAGCCCGTCAGTGCCACGATGGCCCACCAGAGCCGTGATAGCGCATAGGAACCTTGGTAGCCAGTCAGTGCCACGATAGCCCACGAGAGCCGTGATAGTTCATCATTGTCGTTGTTGCCCACGCGACTCATGTAGTCCACCAGGACCGTGATAGTCAATCAGTTAGGCTATAGACCAACAGAGCAGTAGAAGCCCACCAGTGCTGTGATAGCCCCGTGGGTTGTGATAGACCACCAGGGCCGGGGTAACCCATCAATGTCATGATAAGCTATCAGTGCCGTGATAGCCCTCATGTGTTCTGATAGCCTGTCAGGGCCGTGATTACCCATCGCTGCCGTGATAGGCCATAAGTGTTATCAAGTCCCCCAGAACCGTGATAGCACGTCGAGAACAGATAGCCCAACAGGGCTATGATAGCTCCCGGGACACAAATAGCCCATCAAGACCGTGCAGCTCTCCGGGGCCAGAAAGCCCATCAGGACCATGATAGCCCACCGGGCGACGGGAACTAGGCCCACATTTTTGGGCTTTTGAAGCAATTTGCGGGGGCCTGTCTTTCGAGGCAAGCTAAATATTGCCTCCAGAATATGCTAAGCGGCTCACAGAGAATGTTTTCTATTAGTTTTGAAAATGATAATTTATTATAAGCAACTTAAGTGACTAAAGGCAAGTAATAAGCTAATGATGCAACTGGAAGAAAGTTTCATTTCTGGAATATGAAATAGTGGGTGTCAATTAGTTGTATGGACGATCTCTAACGGGTATATGGTGTAAAATGACGTATTACTTATCAACATATTGAGTTTAATAGTAATAAAAAGGAAGTCAGGGATTTTTTTAGCGAAAGATGTTAATGGATAACATCGTTACACGAAAGAGGTAGATGGTCTTTTGAATAGGAATCGTAAAAAAGTATAACTCAGTTTTGATTAGTTTGACGGTTTACAAGCTGAATCTGCTTAGAATGTACAATTCTTACAAGCATGAAGTACGTGTGTACCATTGAACACATTGAATAGAGAGCATTAGATAACCAATGACTTACAGAGGCTACGGGCTTGCCGTCTTGAATACTCGCAATGTTTACCGTGTACCTAATTGAATACGATGCTCCATGAATCACATACACTAGTGCACACGAGAAGCTCAATAAGGCGTTACCAATCAGCTGGTTGCTAATTCTCTTGCTGGAATAAAGTAATATGTGTAATTCTAGAGCAAGATTCAAGCTGTTCCCTCCTATATCTCTGCTGCATTTATGTCGGTGAGATTTTTCTTCCTCACTGTCATCTCCCTTTCGACGTTTTTTCCGCGTTCAATTACTTGATGTAATATTAGGTTTATAAGTAATTTTATATATATTATTTGATCTCACACTGATAGCGTTTCTTTGTGATATCAAAATTATCCTGGAAGAATGAAAGGCCAATCGCGTTTTCTGGCAGATATACGAGTTCACCAGGGGTCGTGCTTTTATTATGTCATCTTACATCATCTTACATTTTTATATCATCTCACACCAAGGGTCGTGCGCAATGTCATCTTACACCAGGGGTCGTGTGCTATGTCATCTTACACCACGGGTCGTGTGCTATGTCATCTTACACCACGGGTCGTGTGCTATGTCATCTTACACCAGGGGTCGTGCGCTATGTCATCTTACACCAGGGGTCGTGCGCTATGTCTTCTTACACAGAGGTCGTGTGCTATGTCATCTTACACCAGGGGTCGTGCGCTATGTCATCTTACACCAGGGGTCGCGTGCTATGTCATCTTACACCAGGGGTCGTGCGCTATGTCATCTTACACCAGGGGTCGTGCGCTATGTCATCTTACGCCAGGGGTCGTGTGCTATGTCATCTTACACCAGGGTTCGTGCGCTATGTCATCTTACACTAGGGATCGTGCGCTATGTCATCTTACACCATGAGTCGTGTGCTATGTCATCTTACAGTCGTGTGCTCTGTCATCTTACACCAGGGGTCGTGCGCTAAGTCATCTTACACCAGGGGTCGTGAGCTATGTCATCTTACACCAGGGGTCGTGCGCTATGTCATCTTACACCAGGGTTCGTGCGCTATGTCATCTTACACCAGAGGTCGTGCGGTATGTCATCTTACACCAGGGGTCGTGTGCTATGTCATCTTACACCAGGGGTCGTGTGCTATGTCATCTTACACCAGGGGTCGTGCGCTATGTCATCTTACACCAGGGGTCGTGCGCTAAGTCATCGTACACCAGGGGTCGTGCGCTGTATCATCTCGCAGTCTCTCGTAGTTCGTTTCCCGATGCTGCATTCTTGAATATTTTTCTCGGACTGCCATCAGCACTTACGAATAATATTATTCATGAAGTTCGAATTAGTTCTGTGGAGGGAAGCTTCTAAGTAGTTCTAACCGTCAGCTTCGGGAGAAACAACTCAAGTCAACTCGAAAGTTTAAGTTAAAACACTTTTTTAAGCTGAACCAATGTAAACTTTTAACAACTAAGTTTGGCGGACTCGTCGACTACAAAGAATTACTTTACCTGTAAGATCCCAAGATCCCCCGCGATGAAGTGAGCATTTTTTGTTGTATTGGGCAGGGGAGTTGGCAGTGAGAGCTGCTGAGAGAATTAGATTGAATGCATTAGAGATGAAATGTTGCAGAAGTATGGAGGGCATGACCCAGATAGGATCAGCAATGAGAATGTGCAGTTCAAAATGGCGTGCAGAAAGAACAGCCTGGTACGTATAGTAGATACGCGAGTTCTGAGGTGCATCAAATTCATGGAGCTATTGGAAGATGGGAGATGGAGAAAAGATGAAGAATGCAGAAGAGAATAGGAGAAGATGGCAGAGAACGTGCGGCCAAGGATTAGCAGGGTGGACGGAATGAAGCGCGAGTTGAGTGACCGAGGTATCATTCTGGAGTAAGCGTGAGAACGTTTCAATGCATTCATAAGAGAATGCTTGTAAATGGAGGAGTCCGACGCGGTTTAGAAAAGCTACTTCGCCGACGGTTGTCTGGTTTGAGAGAGGAGATTTCTTGTCGGAGGACCCTGTCGCACTCATGAGGAGGCGAGGAATACTGACGAGGCTGCTGTGCCCTGCTGCTGACACGGGCCTTTTGTCACACTCTTCCTTGGTAATGAGTGGAAAACAATTAGTGTGAGTGCGGGTTGAAAGTGATTAATGTTTTGCCCTCAATCATCCTCCAGCTTTTTGGACGCAGCTGTCGCTTTGCCTTATCATCGATTGAAGGGTTAAACTATAAAAAGGTCACAGGGTACTCGGAGGTAACGGGGGGGGGAGAGGTGTGTAGACGGGGGGAAGAGTACCCCTGTGCACCTCAGCAACGCCATGTGTCCTGGTTAGGCGGGCCTTATGCCATGGGGGGGATGAAAGAACACTGCAACAAACAATGAGCTTACAAACACGGCGAGCAGAGGCACAACACTAGCATACCAGGAACGGGTCCTCACTAGAAGATTTCATCGTCCAAGCTATTTGTTCCCCGTTAATTATTTTTACAATCGCGCGTTATTTCATAAATTCATGATAGTGAAGCAGAAACCCGACACTTGACTAGGAGCTCTAGGAACAATTTTTTCGTGCGTTTAATTTTTTTTTGGAAAAGAGACAAACTGACTGCAAAAGATCAAGCCCTGTCGTTTAATGCGTCGTCCTAACCAATTTTGTCAATGTTTTCTCGTTTCAGAAAATTTAGTGAGACATAATTTAGGCCAAGGAGGGATTATCTCTCCTTATCTGCTAAGCGCGTTAAAACAAAATGTTATTGATCGTTTCACCGCAGATAGTTGTGCGAGAATGATCCAGTATCAACATCATAAGACCATCGGGCAAGTCAAATGCCAGAATACGGGACAAGTGATATTCCTAAAAGTCCATTATCAAATGCTAAAGAGTTACAAGCACAGTAGAACTAGTCCGGGATACGTACAGAGCTTCAAGGGCTGATGATCTAGTAGAATGAAATCAAAAAAACAAATCCTAGTTTCAACATTAGAAACTACTCTGAGCTATTTCGAATTAAGTACACTCTTAGAAAAAAATGCATACGTATTTGTGAAGCTTCCGTGAACTGAGCGTCGTAAGGTCCTGCAGCTGAATGTGCTACTGACGCGACTTTGAGCGGCCGCTGCAGCCGACCGTGTTACTGGCGCGACTTTGAGCGGCCGCTGCAGCCGAACGTGTTACTGACGCGACTTTGAGCGGCCGCATGCAGCCGAACGTGTTACTGGCGCATCTATGAGCGGCCACTGCAGCTGAACGTGTTACTGGCGTGCCTTTGAGCGGCCGCTGCAGCTGAACGTGTTACTGGCGCGTCTATGAGCAGCTGCTGCAGCTGAACGTGTTACTGGCGCGCCTTTAAGCGGCCGTTGCAGTTGAACGGGTTACTGGCGCAGCTATGAGCGGCCGCTGCTGCTGAACGTGTTACTGGCGCGGCTATGAGCGGCCGCTGCAGCTGAACGTGTTACAGGCGCGTCTATGAGCAGCTGCTGCAGCTGAACGTGTTACTGGCGCGCCTTTGAGCGGCCGTTGCAGTTGAACGGGTTACTGGCGCGGCTATGAGCGGCCACTGTTGCTGAACGTGTTACTGGCGCAGCTATGAGCGGCCGCTGCAGCTGAACGTGTTACAGGCGCGTCTATGAGCAGCTGCTGCAGCTGAACGTGTTACTGGCGCGTCGTTGAGCGGCAGCTGCAGTTGAACGTGTTACAGGCGCGTCTATGAGCAGCTGCTGCAGCTGAACGTGTTACTGGCGCGTCGTTGAGCGGCAGCTGCAGTTGAACGTATTACAAGCGCGTCTATGAGCAGCTGCTGCAGCTGAACGTGTTACTGGCGCGGCTATGAGCGGCTGCTGCAGCTGAACGTGTTACAGGCGCGTCTATGAGCAGCTGCTGCAGCTGAACGTGTTACTGGCGCGTCGTTGAGCGGCCGCTGCAGTTGAACGTGTTACAGGCGCGTCTTTGAGCGGCTGCTGCAGTTGAACGTGTTACAGGCGCGTCTATGAGCAGCTGCTGCAGCTGAACGTGTTACTGTCGCGTCTATGAGCAGCTGCTGCAGCTGAACGTGTTACTGGCGCGTCTATGAGCAGCTGCTGCAGCTGAACGTGTTACTGGCGCAGCTATGAGCGGCCGCTGCAGCTGAACGTGTTACAGGCGCGTCTATGAGCAGCTGCTGCAGCTGAACGTGTTACTGGCGCGCCTTTGAGCGGCCGCTGCAGTTGAACGGGTTACAGGCGCGTCTATGAGCAGCTGCTGCAGCTGAACGTGTTACTGGCGCGTCGTTGAGCGGCAGCTGCAGTTGAACTTATTACAAGCGCGTCTATGAGCAGCTGCTGCAGCTGAACGTGTTACTGGCGCGGCTATGAGCGGCTGCTGCAGCTGAACGTGTTACAGGCGCGTCTATGAGCAGCTGCTGCAGCTGAACGTGTTACTGGCGCGTCGTTGAGCGGCCGCTGCAGTTGAACGTGTTACAGGCGCGTCTTTGAGCGGCTGCTGCAGTTGAACGTGTTACAGGCGCGTCTTTGAGCGGCTGCTGCAGCTGAACGTGTTACAAGCGCGTTTTTGAGCGGCTGCTGCAGCTGAACGTGTTACTGGCGCGTCTATGAGCAGCTGCTGCAGCTGAACGTGTTACTGGCGCGTCTATGAGCGGCAGCTGCAGCTGAACGAGTTATTGGCGCGTCTTTGAGCGGCCGCTGCAGCTGAACGTGTTATAGGCGCGTCGTTGAGCGGCCGCTGCAGTTGAACGGGTTACTGGCGCGGCTATGAGCGGCCACTGCTGCTGAACGTGTTACTGGCGCGTCATTTAGCGGCCGCGGCAGCTGAACGTGTTACAGGCGTGTCTATGAGCAGCTGCTGCAGCTGAACGTGTTACTGGCGCGTTTTTGAGCGGCAGCTGCAGCTGAACGAGTTATTGACGCGTCTATGAGCGGCCACTGCTGCTGAACGTGTTATAGGCGCGTCTTTGAGCGGCCGCTGCAGCTGAACGTGTTACAGGTGCGTCTATGAGCGGCTGCTGCAGCTGAACGTGTTACTGGCGCGTCTTTGAGCGGCAGCTGCAGCTGAACGAGTTATTGGCGCGTCTTTGAGCGGCCGCTGCAGTTGAACGTGTTACAGGCGCGTCTTTGAGCGGCCGCTGCAGCTGAACGTGTTACGTGCGCGTCTATTAGCAGCCTCTGCAGCTGAACGCGTTACAGACGCGTTTATGAGCGGCCACTGCAGCTGAACGTGTTACTGGCACGTCTTTGAGCGGCCACTGCTGCTGAACGTGTTACTGGCGCGTCTTTGAGCGGCCGCTACACGGTAAAATTCGTTATGTCAATCAAGATTTTCTTGTAGATGTTTGCTGTTCACTCGTCTCATATACTCGAAAGCCATAAATGCACATGGTAGCCCTTATCTCATCCTTTCAATCTTCTCCCTTGCTCAAAGGAACTATAGTTTGTAATCTTCTTCTCTCTTGTTCAAAACAACTATAGTATGCAATCATCTTCTCTCTTGTTCAAAAGAACTATAGTATGCAATCATCTTCTTCCTTGATCAAACAACAATAGTATGTTCTCCTCTTCTCCCTTGCTCAAAAGGATTATAGCATGTAATCATCTTCTCCCTTGCTCAGAAAAACTGTAGTATGTAATTATCTTGTTCCTAGCTCAAAAGAACTGTTTCATTTAATCATCTTCTCATTTGATCAAGAGAACTATCGTATGGAATCATCTTCTCCCTTGCTTAAAAGAACTATAGTATATAATCATCTTCTTATTTTCTCACAAGAGTTGTAGTATGTAATCATCTTCCTGGCTCAAAAGAAATGTAGTATGTAATAATCTTCTCTTTCGCTCAAAAGAACTATCGCATTTAATCGTCTTCTCCTTTGCTCAAAAGAACTAAAGTGTGTAATCATTTTCTCCCTTGCTCATAAGAACTATTGTATGTAATCATCTTCTCCTTTGCTCAAAAGAACTATAGTATGTAATCATCTTTTCCCATGTTCAAAAGAGTGTAGTATGTAATCCTTTTCTCCCTTGCTCAAAAGAACTATAGTATGTAATCATCTTCTCCCTTGCTCAAAATAACTGTATTCATCAATCATCTTCTCATTTGCTCAAAGAACTATGGTATGTATTCATGTTCTCCCGTGTTCAAAAGAACCATAGTATATAATCATCTTCTTCCTTGTTCATAAGAACTATTGTATGTAATCATCTTCTCCTTTGCTCAAACGAACTATAGTATGTAATAATTTTATCCTTGAGACGCCCGTAACTCATTTTAAAACATAACGAATCTTCACAACCCCACTTAAAACAACAGCTGGCGATCGATCCTCGTTTATTGACGTGGGATATCCAGCAGTGCAATGATGAATACTTAGTTTTGGAAATTCGTTTATTTAGTTCGTGTCTGGTATTTATAAAACTCGTTACCCTCCGAGTGAATATTTTTTGTAATATTTCGTGCTGGATGTAGACGAGCTGTTACTAAGAGCATCATCCAGAATGTTATTCCATATTTTCTACTTTGATGGAGAATAAACTGAAGAGATTAGTGGGTTCTACATCTCAGGAATCAATATGAATGACTTGACGAGTGCTGGGGTCATGAACATTTGTTTGCATCATGATAGTCATCTAAACTTTTGTTTTACCTACCCTAAAGTTGAAATGCTTACATAAATATGATAGTCAACTGTACAAGTCGGGAAATTCCAACAAACCCTTTCATAGTATACTCGTGGTCGATCGTTATATGTATGAGTTGTAGATTTATTGTTCGTTTTAAATTACAGTGGGTGTATATTTATGGGCTTGTTTGGTATGAGTTTCCCAAGGATTTGTATAATTTAAATAAATCGAATTATGATATTGATCGCATTATATTACTGTATCGAAAGAAATGGCTACAAACAGTACTAAAGGTAGGTTAGTGTGTGTAAGCCCCAAAACATTTCAACGTTTGTTTCCATATCATTATTTTTATTTTATTACCTGACCTGCTAAAAATAAAACGTCAGCTACGGGTGGATGAGAACGTTTCTTGGGCGCCCATGAAGAGCAGGGTAACCGGAGCTCAATTTGAAACATCTAGTTTATTGAAAAATGCTGTGGGTCATGGATTAAGGACTATCGATGGCAGTAGCACGTATGTAAGAATTGGGATAAATAAGAAAAGGTATTGATGTATACAAGACATGACAAAGATTCAAATATCAACCCTTGAGGCGCACCCTGAGTTCCCAGTCTAATTTATCAGCCGCTGTACCGACAATTATCGCCATACATCATCGCCGCATTATCGACGCGAATGCCCGGTATTGGTTTCTATGTATCGCCGCCTGGGAGAGGATGACTAGAGACGATTAAATTATTCCTGGCTGGATGTTAGTCGATAATTAATACCTGCATTATCGCTGCAGTTTTGATACTTGCTGATTATTTTTCCAATATTTATAATCTGAGGAATTCGATTATTTTAACCATCGCTTCCATCATTATCGACTCGAGTTCCACCATCGACGAAGTTTTGTGGCGTGACGCAATGACTGTACGAGGTGTAGTGATGTGTGGGTGGCCGCTGTTGTTTGTGGCGGGACGCAATGACTGTACGAGGTGTAGTGATGTGTGGGTGGCCGCTGTTGTTTGTGGCGTGACGCAATGACTGTACGAGGTGTAGTGATGTGTGGGTGGCCGCTGTTGTTTGTGGCGTGACGCAATGACTGTACGAGGTGTCGTGATGTGTGGGTGGCCGCTGTTGTTTGTGGCGTGACGCAATGACTGTACGAGGTGTAGTGATGTGTGGGTAGCCGCTGTTGTTTGTGGCGGGTCGCTGTGGCATGTGGCGAGGTGCTGTTGGAAATGACGCGGCCCTATGGCGGGTGTCGTGGAACTGAGGCGTGTGGCGGAGTGTTGTGAGTCATAGCGAGGAGCATGTGGTATGTGGCGGAGTGGTGCGATGAATGGCAGAGAGCATGTGGCGTGTGACGGGTTACTGTGACGCATGGCAGAGTGCTTGGGGCATGTGGCGGGTTACTGTGGCGCATGGCGAAATCATGTGGCGTGTGGCGGAAAGCTGCGATGCATGGCGGGGAGCATGGGGCGTGTGACGAGTTGCTATGACGAATGGCGGAGAGCATGAGGCGTGTGGCAGGTTACTGTGACGCATGGCGGAGAGCATGAGGCGTGTGGCGGGTTACTGTGACGCATGGTGGAGAGCATGAGGCCGGTGACGGGTTACTGTGGCTCATGGCGGAGAGCATAAGGCGCGTGACGGGTTACTGTGACTCATGGTGGAGAGCATGTGGCGTGTGGCGGGTTACTGTGGCGCAAGGCGGAGGCAATGAGGCGCGTGGCGGGTTACTGTGACGCAAGGCGGAGAGCATGAGACGCGTGGCGGGTTACTGGGACGCTATGACGGGGAGCATGTGGCGTGTGGTGGAAGGCCTGTGGCGTGACGTGGGTTGCTGTGACCCATGGCGGAGAGCATGAGGCGTAAAGCGCGTTACTGTGACTCAATGACGGGGAGCATGTGGCGTGTGGCGGAGAGCCTGTGGCGTGTGTGCCAGAGCAGGCTGGTCGCTTGCTTTGAATTCAGCAGTCTCTGCCAGAGAGGAGAAATCCTTCAAGGAAACCCTTCTGACAGCAATAGAACATCAATCATTCATTCTGAGACGATTGTAATACGTTTATCAAAATGGATATTCTCGTTCACACTTCAGAAACGATGCCTGCTAACCCGTTTGGTCTTGAAATGGTTTCACTTCTATTTTTTTATTGAAAAAATGTAGCAATGCTCTGAACAAAAAAAATCATCGACAAAAAAATCAACCTTTGCCCAAAATGAGTTAATGTTGACAAACATATAAATTTCTACCTAAAAAATATTCAGAATTTGCCCGGCAAGCTAACTTTTTGTTCCTAATTGTACACACATGTGGTATCTGTATTGATAAAGCTGCGCATCGATCAACCAATAAGGAATAAGATTGAATGCACAAGGTCCGGAGCTCCTCAAAACGAACTTCAATAATGTAACTTTGGCGGATAAGTTTTAGTTGTTCAAATCCGTCGTTGATTAGCGACTTGTTCGACTTGTCCGGGCCCTCGTATTCGGGAGGAAGTTTCATTTTTTGGTATCCACGTGCCTTGACTGGCACAACCGTGGAATATTTCCCAATTACTATTAGCTACACATTTCTGTGGTGGTAAGCAAGTTCACCCTTATCATAATACATTTCACTAGGGTAATTAGTAACGTGCAGAAGCGATGAACAATCGTATACGATGAATGATAAACAGAAATATCATTGACGGTTCTCTGGTATATTCTTAAACCTACTAAGAACCAGATTTTCATAATGTATTTTGACTTTCTTCAGACACACACAGTAACAAAAAGAGAGGTTAATTGGATTACTCGTGGGAAAGGAATTGTTCATTTCTTCCACACAGACCAACGATTACGGAATTCCTTTTATTACTCGGCATTGAAACTTTCTTGCAACGATGTATGGCCAAATACCGTCTATTTCTCTTAAACAGTCTCTGTGACAAGTTATATGAAGTCTATATATCTTCAGAGGAGCTGTTCAGTGTGACTACACTCGCCTGTCACATTAGTGGCAGAAGCCGTGCAGTGTAACAACACTCGCTTGTCACATTAGTGGCAGAAGCTGTGCGGCGTAACAACACTCGCCTGTCACATTAGTGGCAGAAGCTGTGCAGTGTAACAACACTTGCTTGTCACATTAGTGGCAGAAGCAGTGCAGCGTAACAACACTCCCTGTCACATTAGTGGCAGAAGCTGTGCAGCGTAACAACACTCGCCTGTCACATTAGTGGCAGAAGCTGTGCAGTGTAACAACACTCACCTGTCACATTAGTGGCAGAAGCTGTGCAGTGTAACAACACTCGCCTGTCACATTAGTGGCAGAAGCTGTGCAGCGTAACAACACTCGCCTGTCACATTAGTGGCAGAAGCTGTGCAGTGTAACAACACTCGCCTGTCACATTAGTGGCAGAAGCTGTGCAGTGTAACAACACTCGCCTGTCACATTAGTGGCAGAAGCTGTGCAGTGTAACAACACTCGCCTGTCACATTCGAGGGAGGTGTTGCGTTGTGTAACAACACTGATCTGGCATATTGAGCATATAAATAATCACTGTTGCTCCTTTGAAACATCGACTGTATCGTAACAATTTTTTAATTATTATGTGACCCAACCGTCAGCTCCAGATCAAAAGAATTCACAAATGATTTCAAAACTCAGCTTTGCAGCATCCATTTGCGGCTGCCTATTGAGTTGTCCAGTTTCGAATGAGTACCAAACTGCGGTGATGGCCGCAATTAGGGTGAGTAGTCCCTGAAACTCAGACCCAGGATCAGGGCAGTGAGGGAAAAACGACAGAAATTCCTGATGCGCGGAAATCAAAAGCCCCGCAACCACCGACATTAGCGGGGAGGGGAGGACGAACGGCGTGGAGAGTAGGCAGAGTATCCTATACACCTATAACTGTGTCAGCACTGTGACGGCGAGTGTCCTATACACCTATAACTGTTTTAGCACTGTGACGGTGAGTGTCCTATACACCTATAACTGTTTCAGCACTGTGACGGCGAGTGTCCTATACACCCATAACTGCTTCAGCACTGTGACGGTGAGTGTCCTATACACCTATAACTGTTTCAGCACTGTGACGGCGAGTGTCCTATACACCCATAACTGCTTCAGCACTGTGACGGCGAGTGTCCTATACACCTATAACTGTTTCAGCACTGTGACGGCGAGTGTCCTATACACCTATAACTGTTTAAGCACTGTGACGGCGAGTGTCCTATACACCTATAACTGCTTCAGCACTGTGACGGCGAGTGTCCTATACACCTATAACTGCTTCAGCACTGTGACGACGAGTGTCCTATACACCTATAACTGTGTCAGAACTGTGACGGCGAGTGTCCTATACACCTATAACTGTGTCAGCACTGTGACGGCGAGTGTCCCATAGACCTATAACTGTTTCAGCACTGTGACGGCGAGTGTCCTATACACCTATAACTGTTTCAGCACTGTGACGGCGAGT
>SDVV010018401.1:0-13768 GCA_016164225.1 Gammarus roeselii
TACTTCTGCTATGCAATTTACCGTGTCAACTATTTGTGTTTCTACATTTCATCTATAGATGCTTTCATTTTGTAAATATATATATTTTCTCTCGCCTCACATGCTCAAATTTCCAATTATCTTGTTCACGTTGAAATCCGTCTATTTAGTGTACCCATCGATTATGACTCATTGAAATATTTCTTTCCTGTGTGCATATGTTAATAAGTCTTTCTAACTATGCAGTTAGTTTCAATTTGATGCCATCGTACGCCAAACAATGTGTGAGTAATGTAATAGACAACCTCATGTCGGACATTTTCTGCTCTCAAGCTAAGTAAATGACAGCTGAATCAGTAAATAGTCATGATAAAGTAAACGTCGGTGATCAAACTTCCTCTGCTTATTTTCCTTGAAATGAATGGTCTAATGTAATGCTTGCATCTGTCTCCACATATTAAAAAGTGGAGAGTAGAGGATGTCCTCCAACATGTCCATCGGCTGGTCCTTACTCTTCAACCCTAGTGTTAAGTTAATATTAAATTCACCCAGGTAGCAAATGTTGTCTTCAGAACAGCTCACGCTGACGAAGACTTGGTACGTATCATCTGTGTATTCTGATATTTCTGTTATTCTGTCAACATGTCATTATACCTAAATAAATTTTAAATCCTTAAATCCTTTTTTTTATGGTCTGAACAGGAAAAGAATAATTCACTAATGGTGCGTTTGATTCCATCTGCTTCGTCGCTCTGAAAAGTTGGCCTTTCCAACTATCCTACTAATCCATTGCCTTGATTGTCAACTCTTCTTTGGTCAGTGCGACCGATTCCAGCCAAAAGGGTGAATGGTAACCAGTTAAACAAAGACTGGCTATTCTATCTGTCTATTTGTGACTATTTCTTTTGACCGGTGAGCGTCTTTGTCACGATTTAATGGGCTGTTCACAAGAACGTGCTTTAACAGGCCAGGAATTGAGAAGCAAATGCGGCCTTGATTCGTATTTCTTTTGATTAAATTTATCTCCGTTCAATTTACTCTGTTAAATGATGTAGGATGTTATCTATTTTCACCGTAGAACTTGTAGCCAAAGATGTATAGGCCACATTCGACAAATCTTGTTAAGTGTCATGATTTGTCATCCATAGATGGCGGCGCTCTAAAATTAGCACGTCTGGCCCACTGATAGCGTTGCGTCGATGAGAACTCCAACTGTCCTCCTACATGTGAATAACAAAATCAATCCAGACAAATATTGGTATAGTTCCCCCTTCAAGAAGGCGGGATATCCCAAATCTGCTCAAGATGGTCGAGTAACAGCATGATGTTATGTCGCCACCTCAAAAATTCTACATCTGCTGAAGATGGTCGAGTAACAGCATGATGTTATGTCGCCACCTCAGAAATTCTACATCTGCTGAAGATGGTCGAGTAACAGCATGATGTTGTCGCCACCTCAGAAAATCTACATCCGCTCAAGATGGTCGAGTACCAGCATGATGTGATGTCGATACCTCAGAAATTGCATTTCTTTCTCTCCAGCTTGATGGTTGTTCAGTCTTGGTCAATCTACTCAAGGTATTCTGCGATGAGTGTAGCCTAATCCCCTTAGTGTCGGTCACAAAAACTACAAGTTTGGTTGGGCCAATTGATGCTGTAATCGCAAATAGACTGCTTTTAGAGTTTTGCTAATGGAAGTAAACCAGTTTTTCTCACTCAAAGATGTTGAAGCTCCATTGTTATTTGGTTTATCAATTGCACGAGGAATTTCCATGCAGTGCATTTATGTTTTTTATTAAACGTAAATTCAGGCTGCTAGTACGTATAACTGCTAGCTGTAGCTGAGGCTATACTTCATATAATGATTGCGTGTTCCTCCCCTTGATGCACCGAGGACAGCACAACAGCAACTGCGCCTGAAGAGAATGTCTATCATTGGAGCATAATGCCTCACTTTGTGTTGCCTTGTTTTGTGCTGCCTCATTTTGTGCTGCCTTATTTTGTGCTGCATCATTTTGTGCTGCCTCATTTTGTGCTGCCTCATTTTGTGCTGCCTCATTTTGTGCTGCCTCATTTTGTGCTGCCACATTTTGTGCTGCCACATTTTGTGCTGCTTCATTTTGTGCTGCTTTATTTTGTGCTGCTTCATTTCGTGCTGCCTCATTTTGTGCTGCCTCATTTTGTGCTGCCTCATTTTGTGCTGCCTCATTTTGTGCTGCCTCATTTTGTGCTGCCTCATTTTGTGCTGCCTCATTTTGTGCTGCCTCATTTTGTGCTGCCTCATTTTGTGCTGCCTCATTTACTAAAGCTGCCTCATTTACTAAAGCTGCCTCATTTACTCATGCTGCCCTTACATTCATGCTGCCTCATTTACACAATAACAAGGTTAACATTACCAAGAATATTTCGTTAATGGGCGCAATAACAAATGTCTCGGTAAATCTCCCTTTACTTGCAAGGCGTTGCGTTGCATGTCTCGTATAGGATCATGATTTTATCTTCACATCATCTTCACATCATCTTCTTCACATCATCTTCTTCACATCATCTTCTTCACATCATCTTCTTCACATCATCTTCTTCACATCATCTTCTTCACATCTTCTTCTTCACATGTAAGTTTCTTCCGTTGATCATGCAGTTCTCATGTCTGCATACACTTAATTAACATTTTGTCTTTCTCCAACGTTGCGCACCTCATTTTTGTCATGCAGTTGAAGTCAAATTTGTTCATAATAGTCTACGATTCCTGCCCTCATTCCCAGTCAGGTAATCAATTCCGTGTTTCGTCGCTTTGTCTCATCTCTTTCTCACGCTCGTTGTTATTTTTCCGTTCGATGATATATTGATTATACTCCCTTGAACCGTTAGCGTCGGGAGAATGCACCCGTTGGCAGAGCTGTGTACATTTCTCACGTAGTTCATTAGTTTTGGCAAATACTAACATTTTTTACTGGTAGGTCGCAGCTTACTGTATCGGAAGGAAATTAGTCAGTCACTTTAGACTAACTGAAAATATTATGATATTTTTCCGTCCGACATTTGAATCAATAAAATTTTTGTTTTCAGGACTTTATTTGGCAGATTTGTTGACACAGGTGCGCCGCAACTAGAAAACTGCCATGAAATACTATTAATTGAAACAGTCTAATTTGTTTCTTCGGTATTGATTTTCCAGTAACGATTTTCTTTTCGCTACTCATCAGGCATAATCAGCACGGAGACTGCTCAAAGTTATCATTATTTTGCTTGATAGTCCATCACTCGGTGGTCCGGCAACCACTCGTGACATCATCGTCAGAATTTTGAAAGTTTCAACCAATTTCTGAGAAGGGAGAGCTTCACCCACGGCAGCTATCTTCCACCTTAACTATATTTCCATGTACGATGATCTCGAACGTTGACTATAATTTTTAACATTTATTCTGTGCCGTGACCACTCTGAAAGTATATTACAAAGATTGTCTACTCCATGATACACTAACCCTACAGGATAAATTATCACCTACCGGATAAATTATCACCTGCAGCTAAATATGCTGCTTATTTTATTTCAACGATTTTTAAATGTGGCAGCCTCCGCTTTCGCTTGTTTGGCGTCACTGGTGCCAAAACGGCCATTCGGTGTTCTGTCATTTATTTGTGACCTAAACTCTTGAAGCGACTAGTTCCATTATGCCATGCTGTGCAGTGCAATGTTGTAAGAACCGAGGTTGTCTCAAAATGAAAAGTTTAGTTTTTTAGGTTTCCTTAATCTGACACCATGAGGAAACGGTGGCTGCTGGCTACAGGCCGTCAGGATGCCTTTAATGTGAACAACGCCGAATGTGTTCGCCCTTTTGATGAGTTTCTTTGAAAAGGCATAAAAACGCCTTGCTTCTAGATTTTTTCAACGATCAAAGAATATTGGAGTCCTAAAATACGATAATTGTATAATGGAATTGAGCTTGATTTCGTCAAAAAAATACCTCAGATCTCCATAGATTTACAAATATCTCCACTGTCCGATGTAGAAAATCTTAAACATCAAAGTATTTACCCAAGAAACACACACGAGAAGTAAACAAAGTTTCAGCTTGTCGTATCAACCATCTGAGAAAAACCCGTTTTCGTACCTTTGTAAACAGCTTTGTTCTAATCAATTGATTAGTGTTTGCTCAAAAATTGTGATCAATATAAAATATTGCAGATCTGTTCTTCATGATGAGGGCTTGTTCAAATATATTAAATAAAAATAAACCACTTGAATACCCAAAAGAATCGAGATTAAAATGACTAGCCTAGATATGCCAATGTTCGCTGAAAGGCTCATATGACGTCACTGGCAGGTAGGGCGGTCCATGACGTCAGACGACGTGATTCTGACGTCACGTATTGACTTATCCGTTCTACCCTGTAGTGTAAGTGTACCCTGGTCTACTCATGGCAGATGAATTCTTGCTTGATAGAATTTTTGCTTGATAGAAAATACAACTATCGGCTGTCTTTTCTGTTCTTTTTAGTACTGCTACGGGTGTAGGAATACATTGTCGAGCGCCTGACCAGAGAACTACTTTAACACGGTTCTGACGTAATTTCGTACGCCCGAAATCTTGGGTAGAATGACGCTCATTTTCCGGTCGCTAACGACTTCTTGTCATTTCGTTCGCCTCTGAGCCCCTGTTTTAAATAGCTTCAGGACCTCTTGTGTAGAACGTACAAAATCTTGATGACACACTAATGTCAGGAAAAATGAAATTTTCACACTTTTCACATTTATATTAACAAATGCAGACACAAAAAGGTTTAACAACGTTAAAATTAGGTATTTTCTAGAATAGGTTGCACGAATGCAAGAATGTCGCGGCTTGCCTCTAGAAGGTATCATTATTTTCACAGTTTCAAAATATTTTCAAACTTTAATGTAAATAATTACGATGAAGATAGAGGAATCTTCACAAAGTGATTGGATGAGTGTAGTCTGCTAGCGAGTCTCTGCAATGAACTTCTAACACCCTCAGAGACAAACAAGCTTCACCTTCCACGGACAGTCATGTTGTACATGACATGGAGATCTGATTGGTAATTACAATATTAAACTTGAACTAACTCATTCGAGACAAGGTTTCTTTAACTTAAAAGTTGACTATTATGGTACGGTCATTCAAATATGTTTACAAAAGAACGAAAACGGGAAGCAAGTAAATGAGCAGAAAAGTGAAGTCCCGAGTTTTCAATCGACAAAGTAGGTGGATACGTATACTGTTTTTTGCGAACAACATGGATAAAATGGTTGAAAGAGTCTAAGTAAAAGTATAAATTAGAAATATGGATAAATGAATTGAAATGTTACACGATGGAGAAGAAAAGTATCAATAGATCTCAAACGGGATAGTTGCAGATAGTTTCGTTTGGTGAAATGAGTAAAATTATCCAACACTATTTGGATGAATACTGAACAACTTGAACAGTGTAATCAGTTGGCTGTCTGCACACAACGTAGATATGTGAATGACATATCTACTCGTGTTTCTTCTTCTAGTAGATAGGAGAACGAAAATTTTAAGGATTCAGAGTAGTATTACAACCCGACATAGAGCTGTGTATTTTATTGTCCGTTGAAACCAATCCATGAACCACCGTACAGACAATCATACGAGAGGAAATAATTTACAGACTATCACTATACAGGGGAAATAGTTTACAGACTATCATTATACAAGAGGAAATAGTTTACAGACAATCAATATACAGGATGAAATTATTTACAGACTCATTATACAAGAGGGAATAGCTTACAGAAAATCGATATACAGGATGAAATAAATTACAGACTATCACTATACAGGAGGAAATAATTTTGGGTAGATTCAGCTTACGTAAAATAGGCATCACCTGTCATGGTGCTTTCGATTGCATTGCTTGTTGATTCTATTGCATTTGGAACCCAACATGGTGGTAAACATTACTAATATATAGTTTGACTTGCATTCACTGTAGGGAGTCAAAAGATTTGACAGGTACCGAATAGACTTTGTCAAATATTTGAAGGTTTCAGTTGCAATTCTGAAAATTAGACGCATTAGATGCTAAGACACACGCGTGTTCATTGAAAAATAATATTGTGTAGACCCTGAACAATAATCATTTTATCTATTGCTCAATTCACATAATTGGTTCAGCTGGACTTTGATCGGAGATGCCTTACCAATAAAGGTAGGATGGTAGGTGAGTAGGATATCAATCTAGGTATCAGGAGCACAGATCATTTGACAAAGTCATAATAAATTTGATTTGTGGATATCATGATAGAGGAGATATCTCAGAAAACAAGATGAGCTTTGTAGTAACGACGATGTTGTCACAGAACAAGTGTTACAGAAACCACCCTTAGAGAATGATAAAAGCCATCGTATGGGCTATCAGAGCCAGGCTGATAAATTGATAACAGAGAATTGCATCGCAGCATAACTTTATTTGATTTATTTGATCTAAAATTCTAAAAGGGAGATGGTGATTTCTGAAAAATTTAGGTACCATCTAAAAATTTTCCTATTCATTAGAGGTTTATTTATGCATTCTGTGAAAATTTGGTCACACGTTGGTTAGTTAGTTAGTTAGTTAGAGTTAGTTAGAGTTAGTTAGAGAGTAGTTTAATAGCATAGTACATAATAGCGTCGATTTCGAGTTGATCGTGAGTGCGTTGTAGGGCTATTCTTTAATTGACAATTGTTTGAGACAGCAAAAATGATCACCACTACTTACAAGAGCTCGTTCTCTCATCTATAACTACTAATTCAAGCTAATTACTGTTCATTAAAGCCCGAATGAGCGATCTTAAGTTCCTGGGATTTTTATTGAGCTTGTACGCGTACTTTTCGGAAGTTTTGTTGGTGTTTTTGTATAGGTTGGTAATTCTTATTGTATTTATTCACAGTTTGCCTACGTTGCTGACATTGCATAGTATCACATGCCGATGTTTACTATGAAAAACGAATGTGTTTGAAACGAGTCATTCATATACTGCCTGCTAGTCTAGCGTGCGACATTGAAAAATACAGATAAAATGCAGGTTACGTTGGAAACATGTAACGAAACCAGTCAATATAACACACAACAAAGTAGCTATATGTACATTTCATTCAATCAGTCGGAGGAACAACTTCCTGACTCGTCTTACGCTACGATTGCAAAACCAACTCCATCGCATGCACGTGACTTCCTAACATAGATAGACTACGGCATGCATGATCGACCACCTAACTGAAACGGAACAAGATTGTTAGCAGTTGGATAATAGAATCTTGGCTGAATCAATATTTATTCTTCATCCAAAAGATATGAATAGAACATTATTACTGTTATAACACAGCGCGTGAATCAAACCTGACGGCGGAGGCCTGCTAATCTTGGACCCGACTTGTAATTATCAAATTGTGATGGGAATTCTTGTAGGTTTGGGACTCATTGTCACTCAGATATTATTCAATTCTGAAGTTGATTCAAGAGAATCTCACCGGGATCCTGGGTTTTCTCCTCCTCGGCGTGCTGGTAGTTGGGCAGTATATGATTCTTGAAGTGGTCTGGATTGTCTTTTTCCTTTTTTAAGATGTTTTGCAGGAACGGACGACGTCTGGCGTTGATGAACCAATCATCCACCTGAGAACAGAATTACTGTGTGAGTTCAAAGTGATATGAAATGCACGTAATGAGTGCTCGTAAAAACATAAAGGATTGAACGAACGGGAGTGAAATTATGGAAGTTCAAACGATATTAAGTGGGAAACAAAAATTCATCTGGCTGTGAAAAGATAAAAAATGTAAAGGAAAACACAATAAAATGATAAACGCACGATGCATTGAGTGGGTTTACTTTATGGAAACACATAAATACTTACTTAGGTGTAGTAGAGTGTATAGAATAGTATTTACCATTGTGTATATCATTGTGCATACCATTCTGTATAATATTGTGTATAGCATTGTGTATATCATAGTATGTTGAATAGTGTTAAACGAAGCACATCATCATCGTATCAGCTTATCATACAGCTTACTGCTTAAACTGTTGGTGTCTTAATTGCAGAGAAAAAACCTGCAAATGTTGTTCTGAAATGTTCTGAATCGAGGTTTTGTCAACGCGTCGTTTCAATTTATTTCAGCAAATTCTTTATCGGAGACCACGTCGGAGCTGTCATTACTTAAGCCATGTGGATATTGTAAAGTTTCTATGAGCCGACCCCTAAGTCGTTTTTGTTCAACCTATATCAGCCTAATTTCTTCAATTTGATGCGAATAACTTGGTTCTCAGTTCTGGGAATATTTGTGTTGCTCTTTGTTGAATCCGCTCTATCTTTTTGATATCCTCTCTTATGTGAGGAGAGTGAAGATGGATTGCGCACATATTCGTGATGGCGCCATTCCTATTTGTGAAGACAAGAACCAAAGTGAATTACTTGTAACTAGCATGCACTTGGTTTCTCCATTCAAGATCATTGGTAACTAACATTCTAAGATCTCGTCGTTGGTCTACTTCAGTCATGGGCTGTTCTGTGATGAGGTGGGCGGAGTTGGGATTTGGTCACCAGGACCAAAATCACCTCACTCAAAATTCTCATTAGAATCATATAAGAAACAATATTGCTTGCAGAATCTAAAAACATACCTGGGGACTCGGGCATTCATAACTAACGAAGAGTAATTCTCTCTGTTCGTATCTTCAATGCGGGCAGAGAAAATTACTCGTCGGTTAAAAACATTCTAGAAACTGTTTAGTTCTCCAGCATCGTTAGTAAAGTGTCAAACTACCTCAACAAAAAATGTTGTGCTAATGCACAGCATTAGTGTTGAGGTAGTTATTGTGTCAATGCACAGCATTGTTGTTGAGGTAGTTGTTGTGCCCATGCACAGCATTGTTGTTGAGGTAGTTGTTGTGTCAATGCACAGCATTGTTGTTGAGGTAGTTGTTGTGCCCATGCACAGCATTGTTGTTGATGTAGTTATTGTGTCAATGCACAGCATTGTTGTTGAGGTAGTTGTTGTGCCCATGCACAGCATTGTTGTTGAGGTAGTTGTTGTGCCCATACACAGCATTGTTGTTGAGGTAGTTGTTGTGCCAATGCGCAGCATTGTTGTTGAGGTAGTTGTTGTGCCTCTGCACAACATTGTTGTTGAGGTAGTTGTTGTGCCCATGCGCAGCATTATTGTTGAAATAGTTGTTGTGCAAATGCACAGCGTTGTTGATGAGGTAGTTGTTGTGTCAATACACAGCATTGTTGATGAGGTGGACATCATCAACAGCCTCTTTATTCTAAACGGCATTGAACAACACTCATCTCTCACTATACACCACACTTCAACTCACCGGACATAACCTTCTTCTTCACATACTTCGTAACTTGCACAGACCCCGAAGATCCGTATAAAAGGCTTCCCACTAGACCATCAATCTACAATATATCACAGGCGCAACAGGCTGCCTCACTGTAGCCATGTATTTCACTTATCCTATTCGCTGTTCAATAGTGATTAAAAAAAGAAAGATTAGTATTTAGGAAGCATCCTTGACTCTGGATTAGAGCGTAATTGAATGAAAGTATAAGCTAAAGGCTGATCGTTCTCACACCTTAGTTGAGTAACTGAAACTTCACTAACCTGTTTGAATTCGAGCTTCGTCATTTCCATAAGTTGCTTTTTATCTTCAGGTGTTGGAAAGGGGTGGCTTCGGTGTCGTACTATCCATGAGCGTAGTACGTGTCGAACCATATTTGAATGATTTGGTCCTTTCTTCCTTCTCACCACCTGCTTTTCTGCCGAGGAGGAGCTGAGGTTGCTGGCCGGAGGTGGCGTTGAGGAAGAGGAAGACGTCACAGCCGTGCTGGTGGCTGGAAGGTTGATAACTTGAGGCTGCTGTGAGGAGGATGGCAAGGACTGTCCCGATTCCACTGCGAGGGAGACGGAAGACAAACGTTACTTGACAGGCACATTGCCTTAATGCGAGGCAAGAAATGGGGCTACGCTCCGTGGACTCAGAAAGAGATGAAAGGAAAAGGGCGAGAATTATGATAGTTGTAAGCAAGAAGCAGGAAAATAATGGAGGAATTGAAAGACAGGAAATGGCGTGCTGTAATAAAGGTGATGATTTAAAATCAGGGGACAAATTAGGGTGACAATTAATTACAGGGAAAGAAAGAAGCTGAGAAAAAAGTTTGGATGGTTAGTCTGAATACGTGTGAATTCGAAAGATGAATAAACTGTGTCTGGAAAAAAGGTTCTTGTTATATGAACGATACAATAAGAACAATAATGGCCTGTGGAAATTGGAATAGCAAGCAAACGACTGGATATGGTTGTCTTTGAACAACATAACCAATAACCTGGCTAAGTAGATATACATATTGAATCGTTACTATAGTTGTCTGTTCGCTCTCTGAGTACAGTTTGAAGCAACATGATTAATACCAGAAATATGTAGGTGCAGTAGATAAACCAATTTTCTTTACGAAGCAAGTTTACTGATATCCTAGTTTATAATTTCTAGATACACATTGAATATGTGCGTAATTGTATTTATAGAATTCATTATGAAGCTCTGCAGATTTAAAATCTTGACAAAATATCATGTTAAGTATTATTTCGCATGGGTAAAGTTTCGTTTGTTTTCCCGATATAGACGAACCATATACGAATTTTATTCGTTACGTAGCTCCCAAACATACATTTTCACACTCAGATAGAGAAAATAACCTCATATATTTGTAAGCATGCCATCTATCTTTATAAGGTTCAGGAGTCAGGGGAACTTACTTGAAAGCAAAATGTTGGCTACAGTTAGCTCGGTTTCGCTCTGACTCTTAGAGAGATCGTAGATTGCCCTGTCACACGACGTGCTTGTTCGCTTCTGCATTAGGTTGATGCCTTCTTTGCGACCTTCTCCAGTAAGGGACTCCAACGATCCCTCGGACATGTCGTCGAACCTTCGCTTAGACGTCCTGTATCTTGGTTCCAACTCTAACGACGATGCAGAAGAACGAGGTACGGAGTGCAGGTCCGAGGGTTTGTTGGAGGTGGAAGTAGAGTCGCTGCTCCAAAGCGAGTTGCCAGGTACCAGAAGAGAGGTCGCGGGAAGGCATTCCCGGTGCGTGAGGGTGATTACCGCAGTAGGCCTGCTCCGTTCAGGCACGGAGTTGGCAGGCGTCAATTTAGAGATGCCGGACAGGCATTTTTCGAGAGTGACGACCTCAGACTTGACTTCCTTGCCACGGGATTCCACAACCTTTCCTTCACTCCCACTTTGGGGTCTATTAATGATGGTAGCAAGGAAATCATATCCCTCAGCACCCGCAGAAGGATGCAAACTCTTCTTGCCGTTAATGCGGACAACTGAACAGCTTGGAAACTTGTTAGTGATACTGAGGGGCATGTGGCTGTTGCTGACTTTCGTTTTCCCCCCGAATTGGATTGTCATACCGTTTGGGGGAAAACTGACAACAGGGCAAACTTCAATTGCACTCTGTGTGGGAATGTCTGTTGATTTGGCAGGAACGTCGACCATGGGGGATTTGTTTATAATTGCTGGAGCCCTCTTTTTATTAAAAGAAGCAGCATGTCTCTTTTTTTTACGTGGACGCATCCCTCCATATGGGAAAATAGCACGCCACTCTCTTTTATACTGTTTCTGCTTCGTTTTGTAGTCAGCAAGGAAAGTCACGAACTCTTCATCCGTCATAAACATGAGGTGAGGACGTGTGGCAAGACGCGATTCAATTGTCGTTCCACACGTCGTGGTCTTGTCTTCAGAAGACGAGGCTAGACTCATTTCCTGACCCTGAAGAGCCATCAGACGTCTTGAGTATCTGATGCTGATGATCAATAATTTACAAGCCTGAACTATACTTTAAATTGCGTACAGCGTTACGCTTATGAAGGGATCAGTCACTGACATGAATCTGCAACAAAAAAAATATAATTAAACACAAGGTAGAGTAACGCGAACACGAATGTTACTTTTTAGGCTCCATAGTGATGACGTCAGAGACCTAGAACCAACTGCTGCGTAGTCAAGATACCCAGAACGAACAGCCGCATAGTCTAGATACAGCTTAAATTATTACTGGGCAGAGCGTGTACCTGATGCTCGTGAGACCATCACAGCTTTTACGTTAAGCTGGCTCGTCTCAAACACACCTACAGCAAAACTCAACACTGAAGAAATTCCAAGATTTTTTTCATCAGTGTAATACACAATAAAAGAAGGACTTTCATTTTGGTCCTCCACCGGACAGAATGGTTGCATTGTTATGAATGGAACATTTATATTTCTTCAAAGGCCTAATCATTTCGAGTAACATTCCCAAGTGCGGTTTCCTTGGCGTTCGGAGGAATTATCATGTCTAAATTTTGCCCTTTCCTTATTTCCCTATTTTTTTTATTTTCACACTGTAGTGGTTAAGAACTACCCTAAAGACAGCCTTTTGCTGTACTTGTGAGACTGCTATTAGCCTAGATCTGAAAATACATTTCAGAGTCTCATGAAAGCACCATTTGCATATGGCTCCGTATCCACGATGCAATAAAAAAAAAGCGAACGTCGACTGTTCGCAATTATGAATACTCCTGCACCACTGCTCACTAGTATTTACAGAATACTAGTGCGGGTGCCCCACGCTTCATAGTCCTGTCTCCCGTCCTTGCCTCTAGTTTCGTCCCAGCCTTGCTTTTCATCTTTAATCCTCATATATGCCGTCACTCGACGATGAACTACGAGCAGATGATCCTCCAGTAATGAGAAGTTATTTTGTCTCGCCCGATTGTTTGAATTCTTCTTCTTCAATTGTTATGAATCGGCCTAAGTCCGGTCTCTGCCCGCATCCGTGATACCGTCTACTCTTTGTTGGCTGGAATAATAATGTTCGGATTCACGTTGAAAAAACTATGGCAATTGCTCTGTTTTAATACAAGAAGTGATTTTTTTTGTGGGATCCTAGTTTTTTTTCGTATATAGAAGCAGTTCACCAAACTTATATTGATCTGATTGTGTAGAGCGTGACAGACGACAGACAGATGACAGACTCATGTGCGCACAGTTTAATATAATAATTTTTGAGAGCTTCGATGTCACAAATTTATGTTTGATTTTCTCCAATCATATGCCCTTACCTGGGACCAGTTAACAAACGTATTTACCTGTCAATGTCGAAAAAATTCTTTTACGTGCTTAGTGTGTGTGCCAATAATACCTCTTTAGCATTTCAGTTCACACAATATCAGCAAAAGAAGGACACTTCGCTAGGTACTTTGAGACTGTTTCAACTTTAATTCTTCACTAGGAACTCAACAGAGCCTTTAACTCATCTTCCAGGAGATTTTTTGACTGGTAGTGAATCTGCTCACATCTCAACCAACAGAAGTTTACATTGACTATGACCAGCCCTGTGACCTCGATATTTTGGCGTTATATTCGTCATCCGAAAGAACCATGACCAGCTGTCAAGACTCCTCAGTGCCATCGAATTCAATTCTGCACGAAAGCTTACCCACGACGCTAGCAACAATAAGCTTGCTTTTTAAATGTCGAAATTGAGAAGTTTGGTGCCAGAACTTCTCATTTATAACATTTCCTGTTACTCTAAATCAAATCTTCGCAAACCAAGTTCCCACTAAGGTGACCATTAGATGCAAAAATCATAAAACTCCAGTGATAGCCAACCAAACATAAGTCTGGAGTGATCTATGGTGGTGTATACAGAGCTGATAAATTTTCATCCAACATATACACTTTGACTCCAAAAATTAGGCCCAAAACAATTTT
>SDVV010018402.1:0-13768 GCA_016164225.1 Gammarus roeselii
CACCTCTTCCGTACATTACCACTTTCCAACAACAACTGGCCGTTTACATCTTTCACCACTTCCTCCTTCCCGGTCTCTCTCTTTCTCACCCTCTTCACCTCTTTCCAGAACATCTTTTTGTTCTCCTCACAATTCTGGCACAACCGTCTGCCCCACCTGGCATCAGCGTCCCTTTTGGCTCTCCTCACCACCCGCTTCACCTCGTTTCTCCTATCTTTGTACCTTTCACAAGCCACCACCGACTTCACCTGCACCAATCCTCAAACGCACATCTGTTACGTGCCACCGCCAGTTTGACCTCCTCGTTCCACCAATCGTAGCCTTTCCTCCTGCACCCGCCCACACGGCGCACACCACACACCTTCTTCGCACATCTCAGCAACGCATCCCTTAACGTCTCACATTCTTCCTCCACATCTCTCAGATCCTGTCCTCTCACGTTGTCATATTCTTCCTTCAACGCCTGCTGGAACTCCTCGGCTCTACTTTTCACATTCAGTCCACTCACTTTCACTACCTCTCTTCCTCCTCCCACTCGTTTGTTGCCCTTCCACCTCTGCTACACTCTTAATCTACCTTCCACCAGCAGATGGTCAGACACTCCTCCACCCTCCCCTCTCAACACCCGCACATCCAACAGCCTCCCCACAACTCTCCTCGATATCAGCACAAAATGCATCAGTGCTCTCTCCACCATTGCACCATGGGCCATCCTTACCCATGTGTACTTGTGAATATCTCGCTTCTTGAACAAACTGTTCCCGACCACCAGCTCCTGCTCCATACACAGACCTATCAGGTTTTCTCCACTGTCATTTCTACCGGGAACGCCATATCTTCCTATCACATTTTCCACCATTTGTACGTATGATTTAATTATCTTATGTATGATTCAATTATCTTTTAATAGGATAATTTTATATCGTGGTATTTAGTATCTGTGGCATCCCTGTTATTTCAATGGGTTTGTATTGTTGAATCATTATTTTATTTATGGTGTTATTGAACTATGTAGTTACTGTTGTAACAGGATGTCGTTGTCCGATCGTTATCTAATGTAGGTTTGTTGACCCAAATACGTAATAGTGAAATTCGGAATTATGTACGTCATTTATTGATATAGAAAAAAACTATAGTATTTGATTAAATCCATCCGCTTCTTGCCCTTGTATGTATATGGCTTCAGAGTTTTACCAGGACACAGCGGTATGAATCATATTGTAGATGCAGATGCGTTCACGTATTTATATATATTTTTTACATCTTAGGAACCTATACGTCAACCTATTTTCATCATTTTAGGAGCGGTTGAAGGGGTATACGTTTCACGTGTTTTTCAATGCGTTCGACAATAAGCAATGAAACATGTGCGAGTTTATTATTGATTGATTTATAACATGGTTACATAGGAACGTTTACATACAAGGAGCAGTGATTTGGAAATGTTACCACCGTGGTCGCTAGTGGCAGACCTCTATTGGTCAATTTCATACTGAAATCTTATATCGAGTAGCACTCCTCTCGTAACCCTGCCTAATAGCCAGATTAAATATCTACATGTCGGTTTACGGCACCTTCAATCACTTGCCACGTTGCTGGTAGGAATACGTTATACTACATTTGGACATGCAGTAGGGGACCCTCTCGGCAAAAAGTTTGATACGCTTTGGAAAATTGAATGAGATAAGCTTGCTTGTATAAATTAATATTCTTCCACGGTGTTGGGGCTTATTGAATTGGCATAACCGCAAGAAATGCTAGCTTGATACATATCGATTTGGCAGTATGTTTAGGATATTATTTTCCTAATAGTATATGTTACTGTATTATTTATTCGATTTGACTGTATATAGCGTTTTATTTTGTGTCAAAGTCACCGTTATTATTATATACTTTTTTTATTGCATAGTTACATATTAGGAACATTTACATGTAAAGATCATTTACATCAATCTAATTTCATCATTTTAAGAGCGGTTGCATGGGTATACGTTTCTCGTATTTCCAATTCGTATGACTCTGGACAACGAAACATGTTCAAGTTTATTATTTTTTATTTATTACATGGTTACATAGGAACATTACCATAAAAGGATTATTTACATACTAGGAACCTTTACAGAATATAACCTGAAAACGTAGACGTACTTACGTCATTCAACCGTATACACACGCCAAAGACGGCCTCTCCTTGCTTACGTCTCTTCCATGTTAAATCCATTTGTTCATCGACAACATCATCACCCAAGACACATCGTTTCCTCTTTTTAGTGACGGTAGGTTCAACTTCAACAAATTTTTTGGGGAATGTCTGGATGCCCGTAGGCAAGAGTTGTGCACGCATTGACATAGTAGCGCATAGTTTCAGTCTTACTGAGTTAATTTTTAATACTGCGAACAGTTTGTAGCTGGCATGCTTGTGCGCGAATGTTATGTACGGTCGCAAAATGTGTATGTTTCCTTGTTATGGTTATCTCCGTATTGTTCATTTCTGATTTTGGCTTGTGTCTGATAATTGACACATTTTGCAGGTGATCTTGTGGCGTCGGACTTGAGCAACATGCTGCAACACTTCGGCTGCAAGCAAATGATTTCACTCTGGTAGTCGTTGACTGTTTCCCTTTTCAGTAGTTCCAACTGTTATTCATTAAACTCGTCATGCAAGGGATGATTTTGTGGTAGTTGGTGAAGTCCATGTATTCAACCAGAGGAGCTTGCTGCATTTCCGCTTCAATGTCAGCCACACCTTTGAACTGGATCAGCAACGCGTCTGTGTCCGAGTAGATGAGTGAGACGTTGTCACCGAAGCGTGGTTTCAGTGTGTCATAAAAGAAGCTGTAGACTTTTGCTTTAGCTTCTGTTAAGAGCTGATGAGATATATATCTATGATACCTTAAGTAACTGTGTGCAATTTCAATTGCAGAGAATTGTATCGTCATTTCAATGCTAGGCATACTGTATTGCAATTCATTACATGTCATGTTGCATAACTGCAAATTTCATTGGTAGGGATTCGAGTTCAATTTAGGATATTGCAAACAAACATTTATATGATTTATTTTATTGATATTAGATTTGTATCACATTTTTAGCATGTAATTACATGAGTTTATCATTTATACGAGAACATAACTATTCACTCCGAAAAATCGATGGGAGCAATTTCGACTTCCCTCTCTGGTCTTATCTTGATCTGCGGTATCAAATGCATTCGGCGCTTTTTTTATCGATGATAAGCATTATTTCTCACCTGCAGGTCCCGCTTCATCATATTGGTGTATGATTCATCTTCTGGGTGTGTTCTTTGTCTGGTCTATTGAGTTCTAAAATGCTGCCCTTAGTACACATTTTAGATAGACAGATACCTTGGGGAGTATTGTATGCATCACTTTAAATCCTATCCTTGTAACCAAAACGTTGTTATAGTATTCAAATAGTTCCAGGTTTTTCCTTACTGGCGCCGACATTCCCATTCAGTATATTTCCGCAAATAACCAAAATATACATAATTCTCCTAGCACTCAAACGTTTGAGACATGATTGTCCATCTTCATATTTCATTTACAACCATTTTGAAACAAATTCAGTAATACATTAAACACTTATTATACATGAAACCGTTTTATTATCACATTTGATAATTCGGTTACCCTCAACTTGATAGGATTTTTCTTCACATGAGATGTCCACGGTATCACTGTCACACGTTTCAATATCACTGGTACTGGTGTCCATTCCACGTAATGTATCCCACGTTTTCCCCCTATTTCCGTTAGTTCCATTTCGTTTAAGACTTGGAGCTTCTGGCTCTATTTCGATTTAGCCATTTTCACCCAATTTGTATAGTTCCTACGTTTGGATGTTAGGGGTAAAGCATTTTCTTAACTGCTCGCACCCTGTTAAGCACTGTCAATCTCATTATTTCGGAAACCCAGTTCCGGTAAATTATGTTCTATCCATACCCCTCTCTGCATCCTAAGAGCTTGTGTTTTCTCGTTCATTTTTAAGATTATCATATTCAAGATAATAGTGTCTTTTGAGATGACATCGAAACCTGAACGTGGAGCTTGATTTGCATAGTTTTATCTCAGAAGTGCATATAACACATCTGCGGTATTTTCGTAATTTATTTTCTGTAAAAATATTCCCATATCAAACTTAGCGACATCCTTCTACAACTAAAGCAGTTCGTTAACTGAATGAGTACAAATCTGAGTCCATTTTTTTATATACTTTTACATGCATATCCAGGATCGAAGGCATCACTTGTGACGGCACAGTCCAGGCACCATGTGGGCATCTACACATATTTGCAGTAATATACAGGATCGTTCACCATCAGTATCATTTTACTATAGATCTGTGATGTAATGACCACAGTCAACAAAAAACTGGACTAAAAATCACGCCCAAGCTACATAATTCACGATTTCTATATCAATGTACGATAACAAAAAACAAAATGAAACCAAATCAAAATCAAATGAAAGCGACAAAAATGAAAACAAAACGAATTTAACAATGTCAGATGCGTTAATACCTATCCTACCCAATCAAACCAAGAAGTACGTATTTCATGCTTTTATATTGTAATTATTCAGGGATTTATTCGGTATCCATATCAAATCACTCCGCATAATTCTATTTTACGTACCTTTTTTAATACCACACACACCAGGTACACGCACATGCACGCGTTTCACGCATATGCAGGGCCGGTCACGGCATAATGTGGTCGTTTTTTAATGTCGGTACCGGCACCACGAAGGCATTTGAGCACATTTGTATAAAAAGTTACCATACACTGCCAGATGCATTAATACCTAGGCAACCTAAACTAACCACCTTAACCAATAATTATGTCTTTTCATTCAAGTTTGATTGTTGTGTATTATATATAGTCTTTTTTTGCGATATACATATCCAATCCCTCCACATGGCTCTATTTTACGTAGCTTGGTTCTGTTTAATATCACACGCACAATATAGACACATACACACATTTGTAGGCACATACAGGGCGGTTAACATCTGTAGCATTTTCACCTCTGATCTGTGATTTTTTTCCATTAGAACGAAATCCCTAGTTGTGTTACAAGATATTTTATGTGGATCAGCTTCACGGCATGTTAGGCTAAAAGAACTAATCATCCCAACCTATCCTAACCTCTTGTATCCAAGAATTATCTATTATCCATCAATTTTTTATGCTTGCATATGATTTGTAGTGTTTAAGGATTAATGCATAACAAATATTTCCACTTGATTGTACGTTTTGATTTATCATCTGCAGTTTTGATACACACTTCCAATATTGATCTAGCAAATTTTTATCCGTTTTCATATGTAATTACATCGTTGTTTGATTGTTATTGCTATTTTTCATATGATTCTTGATATTTGATTTGACACAATTATAAATCACTTATACATGTTATTCACACCCATCATAAACCAAACCTAACCTAGCATCATGTATGGTATTCAGTCATTGATATATACATATGCGCCCCTCCACACGGTTCTTTATAGATCTTACATCTAATTCTTTCTACTTCGTGGTCACTCTCGATCCATATTAGTTAGCAGAGAGGCCAGATTTTCAATCTTAGATGGTTTGAATGTTAAAAGTATTTCTATTTGTATCCAGTTTCACACAAACGAACACTTCGTCTCATAATAGGTCTACCATATTTACTTCAATATCTCCTGACACTACATCCTTTAACGACTTTGCTCGCTTGGTTTGTCTTTCCTTTCCTATAATTTTCATATTTTGACGATGACTTCGTTACAGATGTCACCACACATTACTCGTGGATTTATGCTTATTCAATTCTATTTTATTTTACAGATTACAGACCCCGGTTACCCCATTACTTTCGAACAAAAGACGTTTCAAGCTATATCCCATCCTTCCACAACAGAATCACAATTTTGACTGAGCAAGATCTGATCGGGCTCTGATTTATATCCTACCAATCTGTAACACATCTAGAACATTCATCCCCCAGATAGGTTCATGGCCATGTGTAAATTTGTCATCAGCGACATTTTTTGCTTCGTTTCATACCGTGAAACATATTCTTCTACTGATTTCGACAATTCGATGTTACCTCCGACTGACATGATGTTTGCAATTCATTGCTTAACCTTTGAGTTTAGGATAACATAAACATTTAATAAAGATTTACATGGCTTATTACTAATTATTTATATTAATTTTAGATCTTACTGGCATCATCAATGCCATCTACCTCGTTGTTTGATTTGAAACAGCATGGTTCATATATTCAACCATACCCATCATCACTATATATAAGTTTCTTCTCAAAATCCTTCATATACTCCATGATATCTTTGATGCGAAAACCGAAGGCTGTTCCGTTCCCGTGAGTCCACAAATGTCGTTCTTCTTTTTCTTGAACCTTAATTATTCGAAATTTCTCAAATTCAAAGTCATTCTGATCTTCCTCCATCAGGAATTGTTGCATACGATAGACTTTTTTTTGTTCATAGGAATGATTTGTTTTCCACTACCTCAGCTTTATTACAGTCATGATGGATTTTTCACTTGAATCATATCAATTTCAAGATTTGTTTTCGTATTTCCCTTGAACTTTGTTACATATGTCTGTAACCCGTCGACATTAGTTACCCAAACCCGACTTCCTTTTTCCTTCATCCAAATATGAATGTTATCTTCCACTCTTTTGATTTTTGTTTTACCTATTCTGAGATAACTGGTATTTTCAAAACTAGTAAATATTTGTTCGACCACGTGAACATTCGTTGTTGTCTATTTGAGGATGAGCCGTCCTGCTCCACTTACACTCAACGTAACACTGACTCCAATCTCGGCATGCAGCTAGCTATTATAATGAAATTGCATGTTTTTTTTTTGCAAAGCATTATGCCTATCATCGCCCGCCTTGGTCATCAACTATATATAGTGATGATAAGTATGGTTGAAAATGTGAACCATGCTGATTCAAATCAAAAAACCAGGTAGATGGTTTTCATGATGCCAGTAAGATCTAAAATCAATACCAATAAATAGTGATACGCCATGTAAATCTTTATAAATGTTTATATTATCCTAAACTCGACAGTTAAGCAATGAATAGCAACATCATGTCAGTCGGAGGTAACATCGAATCGAACAACGATGTAATCATCTATGAAACCGGATGAAAGCTTGCTAGATCAAAATTGGAAGTGTGTATCAAAACTGCATAGGATAGATCAAAACGTAGAGTCAAGTGGAGATATTTGTTATGCATTAATCCTTAAACACTGAAAATCATATGCAAGCATGAAAAGTCGATCGATAATAGATAATTCTTGGATACAAGGGGTTGGGTTAGGTTGGGATGATTAGTTCATATAGCCTAACATAGCGTTAAGCTGATACACATAAAATATCTTGTAACACAAGTAGGGATTTTGTTCTAATGGAAAAAATCACAGATCGGAGGTGAAAATGCTACAGATATTACCCGCCCTGTATGTGCATACAAATGTGTGTATGTGTCAACATTGTGCGTGTGATATTAAACAGAGCCAAACTACGTAAAATAGAGTCATGTGGAGGGATTTGATATGTATATCGCATAAAAAAAATTATGACCTAATATAATACATAACAATCAAACTTGAATGAACAGACATAATTATAGATTAAGGTGGTTAGGTTAGGTTGCCTAGGTATTAATGCATCTGGCAGTGTATGGTAACTTTTCATACAAATGTGCGTAACTGCCTACGTGGCGCCGCTACCGACATTAAAAAACGACCACATTATGCCGTGACCGGCCCTGCATATGCGTACAACGCGTGCATGTGCGTGTACCTGGTGTGTGTGATATTGATAAAGGTACGTAAAATAGAACCATGCGGAGTGTTTTGATATGGATAACGAATAAATAACTGAATAAATAAAATTTAAAAGCATGAAATTTGTACTGCTTGGTTTTATTGGTTATGTTAGGTATACGCATCTGACATTATTAAATTAGTTTTGTTTGCGTTTCGCTTTCGCTTTGATTTGATCTTGATTTGGTTATATATTTTTTTTGTTATCGTACATTGATATAGGAATCGTGAATTATGTAGCTTTGGCGTGATTTTTAGTCTAGTTTTTTGTTGACTGTGGTCGTTACATCACAGATCTATAGTAAAATGATACAGATGGTGAACGATCCTAATTATTACTGCAAATATGTGTAAATGCCTGCATGGTTCCGGGACTGTGCCGTCACAGGTGAATTGGACTCAGATTTTTACTCATTCAGTTAACGGACTGTTTTAATTGTAGAACGATGAAGCCAAGTTTGATATGGAAATATTTTTAACAGAAAGGAAAATAAACCTATTATCATTATCTTCGATATGATAATCTTAAAACTCAACGAAAAAACACAAGCTCTAAGGATGCAAAGGGGGTATTTAAGAACACATCAACCGGAACTGGGTTTCCGAAATAATGAGATAGACAAAGCTCAACAGGGTGCGAACAGTAAAGAAGATGCTTTACCTCTATTATCCAAACGTAGAAAGTGTAAAGATTGGTTGAAAATGACTAAATCGAAATAGGGGAAGAAGCCCCAAAACCTTAGACGAAATGGAAATAACGAAAATATGGGAAAAACGTGGGATACATTACGTGGAATGAACACCAGTACCAGTGATATTGAAACGTGTGACAGTGATACCGTAGACATGTCATATGAAGAAAAAACTGATAAAGTTGAGGGTAACCAAATATCAAATGGGATAATAAAACGGTTCTATGCATAATAAGTGTAAAATGTATATCTGACATTTATTCAAAGTTGTTGTAAATGAAACATGAAGAAAGACAATCATGTCTCTAACGTTTGAGTGCTAGGAGAATTAGGTATATATCGGATATTTGCGGAACTACACTGAATGGGAATGTCGGCGCCAGTAAGAAAAAAAACTGGAATTATTCGATGTCATAAATATGTAAATATAATTTTAAAAAATCGCGTTGAGGAAAGGCTCGCTGATTACTAAAAAAAAGTTTTGGTTACAAGGATAGGTTTTAAAGTGATGCATACAATACTCGTAGAGGTATCCGTCTATCCAAAATGTCGAAGTTGCTCCCATCGAATTTTCGGAATGAATAGTTATGTTTCCGTGTATATGATAAACCCATGTAATTCCCTAATAAAAATGTGTTAGAAATCAAGAAATCAATATAATATATCATATAAATGTTTGTTTGCAATATCCTGAATTTAACTCGAATCCATAGCAATGAGTTATGCAATATGACATGTAATGAATTGCAATACAGTATGACTAGCATTGCAAATGCGATAAAATTCTGTGCAATTGAAACTGCCCAGAGTTACCTAAGGTATCATAGGTATATATCTCATCAGCTCTAAACAGAAGCTAAAGCATAGGTCTACAGCTTCCTTGATGACACACTGAAACCACGCTACGGTGACAACGTCTCGCCCATATACTCGGACATAGACTCGTTGCTGATCCAGTTCAAATATGTGGCTACATTAAGGCGGAAATGCGGTAAGCTCTCCTGGTTGAATACATGAACTTCTCCAACCACCCCAAATTCATTCATTGTATGATGAATCAAAGAAATAACAGTTGGGATTACTGAAAAACAAAACAGCTAACGACTACCTGAGTGAAATCATTTGCTTGCAACCAAAGTGTTACAGCATGTTGTTCGAGTCCGACGCCACAAGATCACCTTCAAAAAGTCTCAATTACCAGACACAAGCCAAAATCAGGCATAAAAGATACAGAGATATACATAACAAGGAATCATACACACACTATGAGATCGTAGGCAACGTTCGAGCACAAGCATGCCAATTTCAAGCTGTACGCACTATTAAAAATTACCTCAGTAAGATTGGAACAATGCGCTACTATGTCGATGAGTGCACAACTCTTGCCTTTGGACATCCAGACATTCCCCAAAAAATCCATTGAAGTTGAACTTACCGTCAATAAAAGGAGGAAGCGATATGTCTTGGGTGATGATGTTGTCGATGTACAAATGGATTTAACATGAAAGAGACGTAAGCAGGGAGAGGCCGTCTTTGGCGTGTGTAGTCGATTGAATGACGAAAGTGCGTCTTCGTCTTCAGGTTATATTCTGTAAATGTTCCTTGTATGTAAATAATCATTACATGTAAATGCTCCTATGTAACCATGTAATAAATAAAACTAATAAACTTGAACATGTTACATTATTCAGAGTCAAACGGATTGAAAATACGTGAAACGTGTACCCCTGCAACCGCTCGTAAAATGATGAAAACAGATTGATGTAAATGTTCCTAATATGTAACTATGCAATAAAACAATTATATAATAATAACGGTGACTTCGACACAAAATAAAACGCTACATACAGCCAAATCGATTAAATACTACGATACCATATACTATTAAAAAAAAATAATATCCTGTACATACTGCCAAATCGATATGTACCAAGCTAACATTTTTTCGGATATGCCAATTCAATAAACCCTAACACCGTGGACGAACATTAATTTAGACGAGCAAGCGTATCTCACCCAATTTTCCAAAGCGTATCCAACTTTTTGTCCGGGGGGTCCCCTACTGCATGTCCAAATGTGTTATGACGATATTCCTACCAGCAACGCGGCAAGTGATTAAAGGTGCCGTAAACTGACATGTAGAGATTTAATCCGGCTATTAGGCAGGGTTATGAGAGGAGTGCGACTCGAGATAACGTCTCTGTATGCCATTGAAGGAAAAAAGGCCTGCCGCTAGCGACCACAGTGGTAACATTCCCAAATGACTGCTCCTTATATGTAAATGTTCCTATATAACTATGTAATAAATGAATATATAATAAACTTGAACATGTTACATCGTCCATAGTTGTACGCATTGAAAAATACGTGAACTCATGCCCCTGCAACCGCTCTTAAAAAGATGAAAATTGATTGCTGTAAATGTTCTTATGTAACCATGCAACTATGTATCAATGTAATGAATATATAAATATAATTCAAAATTTAATTCATTGTCCACAGACATACGCATTGAAAATACGTAAACGTATACCCCTGCAACCGCTCCTAAAATATTGAAAATAGATTGACGTAAATGTCTCTAATATGTAATAAATATATATAATTACGTGAACGTATCTGCGTTTAGTATTTGATTCTTAACGCTGTGTCCTGATGAAACTCCAAAAATATATACATACAAGGGTGAGAGGCGGATAGATTTAATCAAATACTATAGCTTTGCTCTATATTAATTAACCACGTCCCTAATTCCGAATATCACTAATACGTATTTGGGTCAACAAACCTTCATTACATAACAATCGAGCAACGACATCCTGTTACAACGGTAACAACATCGTTCAATAATACAATAAATAAAATAATGATTCAGCAATACAAATCCATTCAAATAACAGGGGTGCCCACGATACTAAATACCAAGATATAAAATTATACTATTATAAAATAATGAAATCATACATACAGCTTACTTCCTATGTACCAGGTCAACACCTCATGCGGATATGCCAATTAAATAAACTATAAATCATACAATAACACTTACCATTTACAATACCTATTCACAAACCATTAATAATTATACCAAAACAATATTCACCAGATGCTTTCGGTGAGGGCGTTTTCGTACCCCATATCTCCAGGGAATAATTGTAGACCCTATCTCTAGGGCTGTTTTGTAGCCCCTATCTCGCTCGCCTGACTCCCCTCCCTTACCCAACCTCCAGGGCATATTTGTAGCACCTGTCTCCAGGACATATCTGCATCACTTTACACTGCTAAGATGCAATAAGTAGCACCGGAAATATATCAAACAATATTTTCCGTCTAACCTAGCACTGCGCCAGTAATGAAAACCGGCATAGAAACGAACTACCACAGTGAAGAGTAGTGGATCATGGCAATACTGCTTTTGTTAGGCTGGCATGCTCTCATTTGCCATCATGCCTAGCTACGGTACGTAGCTAGGCATGATGGAAAGGCTGTCTTCCTATCTCAAATTCTTCAATTGTGACTGCCAGTGGGCTCACTATCGGTGAACTAGCAGTGTAAGTTACAGGGACTCAATAAAATCCGAGGTAGCTATCGCTACGAGATGGTAACTGAGGTTTTGGTTGCTGCCCTGTTAACAATTTTGCTGAACATATATGAAATTTGTAATGCAAGATGCATTACATTGCATTTCAACTATTGGATAATTTAGAAAATGCGAGGAGGGAGGGAGGTACAAGTAGTTATAAGCGTGGCTAAAACGCAAATCTGCGATTCAGACAATGTAATGGTAAAGATGTATCTAATTACTTTGGGTGTCCGACTTAGCCCCTAAGTGACTCAAACATTGTCATTATTAAATACTTTTGGGTAGAAACTAATTACTATTGGGCTTAGTTAATTACTTTTGATGTCCGACTTTACCCCCATGTAACTCGAACATTGTATTTATTAATTACTTACGGGTCCAAGTTACTTACTAATGCGGTTGGGACCGGTTTTGGCGCTATCGGAGTCATTCGGGTGGCTTATGGGTGTCTTACGGGTGGCTTAAGGGTGGCTAACGGGTGACTAACAGGTGACGGGTGGGCTTTCGACCCGTGCTGTCGAATATATATTTGGGAAGTTTTTGGCTTTATGTACATTTATATGTTATTGTATTTGATGTTTTTTGTATGTATATACGTTTTCTATCCTTTAGATGACTGTATTGGGGTACGCTTGGTTTCTTTCTAATATTCATTTGATATATATTCGGTTCTGGTAGGAATAGCCATCATCTTCTTTTGAAGAGTGGTGGGGGTGTCGGGACCCTCTAGGCAAAAAGTTCAGTACGCCTCTGGAATATTCGTCAGGTGAGGCTACTGTTAGCTGTTCTATGTCTTATCAGTAATTTCCTCGATTGGTTTGCCATTATTTCTATGGTTTGAGTGTCTGTATCATTATATATTTATGTCTGGACTACAATTCTATATATTTTTATGTGCATATTATGTTTGTATGCATATCTACTTGGGGTGTAATTGACTCATTCAATAGCTGCTTGGTGTGTACCTAGTGGTTGGATTGGGATTTTTTTGTTCATCTCTGTATTGTACATACGTATTGTTTGCAAGAATAGTGTGGTAGGTATGTTTTATAACTCGATTTGCAGCCTTAGCGTGCGTTCGGCCCTGTTTGGTACCGGCTTGATGTGTGGATTTGGGGTAACGTTCTGGGGTTTATCTATTTATTTCATATGAATATAATATCAGTAGGAATATTATGGTATAATAGTTTCGTAGTTGGCGGGTAGATGTATATATTTCTTAGAATGCAGTAGCTTCGTTACAAGAATCTATCTACCCCATAACGCATTATTCAGTTTGAACCAGATATATCGGTGTTACCATGCATCCGCATGTTCCAAATGAATCGTTATCAACCTTATGCAGACTGTTCGTGTGGTCTTAACTCGATTTTTTTCTGTATAGCGAGTATCGGTTGGATGTCTCATAGCGAGAGTAGCTGAACGATTTGGATTTATTGTAAGTTATTATATTGTGCAATGTATACTTTGTAATGATCGGTTGATAGTGAATTTGTATTGTTTTGGAAATTTTAAATAGTTAACTCATAAAGTTCGAAAAGTTTTAGGATATTCTTGGTTTGCATCTTTTATGTAGCACAGAATTTCAGCCTTATTTGGTCGGTTTTTGCTTTCTTTT
>SDVV010018403.1:0-13768 GCA_016164225.1 Gammarus roeselii
AGGTGCGCAGGTGTAGTTTGCACACATGTGTATTAGTTGCGCAAATATGTTTGGTACACAGGTATATAAGGTTTGCAGGTATGTTTGGTACGAGGTATATTAGGTGCGTAGGTATGTTAGGTACACAAATATATAAGGTGCGCTGGTGGGTTAGGTACACATGTATATTAGGTGCACGGGTATGTAGGGTACACAGGTATAAGTAGTGTATATAACGTCCAGAACGTATATCTCTACGGGTTTTTGCACGCCCTATTTCACGATCGCCCGGCTGAGAATCTAGTCCAAACGCAGATGGGACAATGTATCGGTTAGGATGTATCTAATTACATTGTGTCCGATATAGTCCCTATAGAGCTCAAACATTGTAATTACTAAGTCTTTGTAGGTCAAGACAATTACTCTTGTGGTTCAGTTAATTAGTGTAGGTGCAAATGGGACAATATAATTGTTAGTAAGTATGTTATTTCTTAGTGTAACCGACTTAGTCGATGTACAGTATATCTCGGACATTGTACTTGTAGGTTAAGACAATTACTCTTGTGGTACATTACTGTAGGTACATAGAGAACGCCCGGGAGGAGGCGAGAGGATAGGGGAGGAGGATAGGGGAGGGGAGTCAGGCGCCTGAGATTGGGGTAGTCCAAGCGCAAGTGGCCCACACTGGAGGACCTTTTATCTGTCAACATCACATAAAGATCTTATCTCAACCCGCACTTCTCGGAGAATACGGTTACGGCTACGGCTACGGCTGGGTCACGGTTTACGGGACGGTTTCGGACGGATTATATAGATGTACGTTATCAGGTCATGTCAACGCTATGTATAATTGTATTGAATTATTTCACACGGTAGGAGGAATGATATATATTACCGTGTTTGTTATTGTATGACTCATTTGAATAGGAGTTTTTACTGCTCAAACCTGATTTTTTTAGGGTATTCGTAATCGATGTAATTTTGCAATAAATGACATCCTAAGACATACTACCATGTTTTGTTAGTGTAGGATACTTTTGAATAGGATCTTTTAAAACGATTCTATTTAGTTTTCAATAGGTATTGTCCGTGCATTATGTTATGTATTCGATGTTGTTACCGTAGGATTTCGCAGATTATGACATTTGTTCCTCTTACATGTGATAACCGTAGTTTATACATGGTATTTTGTAGCACAATCGGTATTGTTTGATTAAATTCATTCTATTTTTTCCCCGTTGTATGTATATTTTTCAGAGATTCGATCACATCGTTAAGATAAAGATAATAGCTGCAGATACACTCCGATGCATTTTTCTGTAGACAATGAAACAAGATTTATTTATACATATTTACTTATGATATAGATGCATGGCTTTACATATTGTTCATACTGTAAACATTTTCATCATATTAGGAACATTTCTCATCATGTTAGGTTCATAATAGGTCTGGGGTTACAGTGATATACGTTCACGCATGTTCAATACATATTTAGGTGGACAATCAAACATGATCAAGTTTATATATATTTTGTTACATAGGAGCATATAAGGAATATTTACATTTCATGAACATTTACATGATATAACCTGTTGAAGTAAGTGTACTCGTAAGGTATTATTTCTGTCTCAAGCACTGCTGATTTTTCATAGTGTCACTAATGCGGTCGCAAGCGGTCGACCTGTATACGTTAGTGTCATACAGTGAGTGGCCTAAGAGCGAGATTGCATCTGTTCGTGGTAGGTTAGTTCCTTATTTACGTCTCGGGTATATCCTATTCTGTAGATTCGCGATGCAGATACACCCGGAGGTGGATGGTGCGAAAGAAAGTTAAATATCTACGTATTTGTTATACGGTCTACTTCACATGAGCATTAACGGAAGGTATATATTCTATAGAGTTTGGTTGACAAAGGAGGTATGACGTCATACCTTTCGACCCATGAAGTTATATTTAAGGTAGATGCATTTGGCTTTCCGAGATCGGTGTGCTCTAGATTTCAAAGTGTGTGACAAGAATTGAAATCGTGTCTCCATTATCCCAAGGTTAGTATGTTACAGTGATATTGCTACGAAAGATAATATTGTAGTGTTTATATTTCGTTATTGTGTCGTAAATTGGTGACGTGTGTTATATTTATTTATATTCGATTTATATCGGACTTTGTTATTAATAACTAATTATGAGTGTAGTGCAATTCATTTTTGTGGTCGTATTTTTACATACTTCTGGAGTATCTGACTCGGCTAACAGTGTTCAGTGTCTAGAAAGGATATGATTCGTATCATAGTTAATCATTGTTGCTTAGACCATGCCAGAAAAACCTACTTTGCCATTTGTTCACGGTTAAACAGGTTTTGATTGAATATCATATGATTATATATGTGTATTATGTATGAAATATACTGAATTGGATAAAACAATCCAAAATATCTGTATGTTTGCACCTTTAGACATTGGATTTAGTTCTTATTCGAAGACATCGTAATTTATTGTATAGTCTGTCACATCACAGAAATTGTAATAAAACCTATACCGATCTCAATGGACAAGCATCCGCTATTTCGATGAGACTGGTGTTTCGGTCGAATGTCAGTTCCCTACGCTCTGTTTAGTTACTCATACCGTAAATTCTTCTAACGTTTTCTTTGTTATCAGACATAAAGAGAGCAATAAAAAATAATTAGGTGACTGAATCCTTCCTTTCACCAGTCTTTTGTTCAAGATGTGAATTACCTGATCTGGATGAATTTTTTTTTCTATATCAATGTAGGTATTTGGATTGATTTGTCTTCTCCAATGAAAGGTTTAAGAGTGTATACCGTGCATTGGTATTAAATTCTGCAAAAAGTCAACATTTCAATATTCGGTATCCAAGCATTACATATGTGTCGGTACCCTGTGTAGTTAACATTTTAATTATAACTTTACATACTGAATAAAACTAATCTGTGTTTGCATAAGCGACTTAGCGCGTTACTGCTACCGAGTTGAAAGTTTTTTCCAGGGAAAAATAGTTATCCATTTGATTATATAATGAGGAGATATTTCGAAGAGTGTGAGTCGTTACAAGTAATTTCTCTCATGCATGGGGGCAGTCGCTTTTGTCATGACTTGGCAGTATAGATTTCATCCATTGTGTTCAACGTCACGAACTTAAGTGTACATGTTATTTTGTATCCAACATCGGGTCGGGTTTGGGGTAAAGAGACAAAATATACATCTTCTAAGACAAAATGATCATCTTCAAATACAGAATGATCATCTTCAGAGTCAAATAAGGTGAGGATTTATGTAGATGTTTGCAAGCGCCCTTAATTTATATATCTTATCATTCTTGTGCAGAATTTTTCCATCTCCATAATGGACTGTTCTCTAACAAGTTCCGATGATTGCCTGCTTATAGCTTCAATTGAGCTTACTGCTGCTCATGAGCGAATTCAAGAGTCGAGGGCTCAGCCATCTCATCCCCATTTAACCGGTAAGTATATGATTGAATTATTTATCTTTAACTATAATAGATTCTCAATATATGAAAAATGAAAACATTATTGGGAACTGATAGATGTTTTATCTTAACAATAAAGTATGTTAATAGAAAGGAATAAATACATGGGATTCTAATTCGTGTTATTTCTTCGCCAGATTCTGCTGCAATGGAAGTTGCAGCCGGGGACTCCTTCCTGCCGAACATATGCGATCTCTCCGGTATCCTTGCATTGATGGATGGTCCAGTGGGGATCGCCCTATCTACAGAGGACACGACGACTCGGGAGGGGTTGAGTCAACAAGAGGGTAAATAACGTCTATTTGAATAAGTTATTAATTATTTAATCATAGGATCTTGTTTTCTAATATATATTGTTCATGTTGGCGTTAATTATTTCCAAGATTTGTATTCATACAATAACATTATTGTATTTTTTATACATACAATAACCATATTATTCTTTGCCAGATCATGACGGAGTGGCTCCTGGTACGAGTGGGGAAGGTGATGGCCCCGAAGATAGGCTCCCCCTACATTTCATGACGCTTCCACGAGCGTTCAAGTTATCGATGAGGTGGATAGATCGTTTATACAAATTGGTAAGTATTATAGCAGCTTAGACGTGTTAAAAAAAAGGTATATAACAGGACTTCAATGTAGGAATGGGGTCACATTCTGAGCAAAATGTTATTTATTCAATTATAACAGGTCTTCATTGTATCCGATTGTGTATGTGTTGTTGTGAATGAATTCGTAATTATTTTCTTCGACAGGATATTAGTATTCGATTTTAAGTCTTATATTCACCCATTTTTGTCCAACAGATTGTCCTCGGGTGAACGAGGAGGATGAGGACTATGTCATCTTGTATGACGCTCGAGTAGAGCAGACGACTGACTCAAGCGGGGCATCTGGGCTACCTTCTCGAGTCGTGAAGAGGCGGCGTTCCGAAACTGTCGCAACCACGGTCGCTACACCTCATGACGCTACTGCCGATACCACCCCCGTTCCCTCCTCTCCCAGTACGGGCACGCCTCCCAGTGCGAGTGCAAGTTGCGAAGCAGCTGTGACCGCACCTACTCGCGATTGGGAATTTTTTGCACCGCTGCCTAAGAAACGAAGGTTTGAATCGAATACCCCATTCAGCCGCAAAATACGAAATGTCCCTGTTTCAAGATATAGAATTCCTAGTTTTTTTAACACAACTTAGATTTCAGGATATAGTGTGGTTGGCAAGCGAGCATTCGGAAAACGGGTGGGGGATGCGTAGGCAGATTTTTTTAGAGTCGCAGATTCCAAGGTATGCCATCCTTGCAAAAGTTCTATTGGCTTGTCATGATCATTCATGGGGGGCGTCATGCCCAGAGGGGTCTTTATATCCATTTCGGCACTTTCGTGCACACCTGAATCTAGTGGAATCGATAAGTGATCCATCTAACTTATCACTACGTAAATCGATCATAAACGCGTGGATAAATTATTTAGATCAAAACCAAGATAGCGTCCCATTTTCAAGTGAATACCCCCCTCAATACCCTCAAATACCCCCCTCAAATTATCGATAACGACCCTATGCCTAATTAAGGCGCTGAAGACATTTCAAACGATATTTTCTCAGATTCAATGCTGACTGAACTTGAAGATGACAGTTTCATCCGTCAAAATAGGGCTCACACACGCGAAGATTGCGATTCTACACTCGACATTCATCAACCCGGTGATATTTTGGAATGCGGAATCATTCAACATGGTGATTTGACACAGCTTAGGATGTTCGATTTAAGTGCCATTAAACCCATTCCTGGCAACTACCCTCATACTTATTATGTAGAAGAGGTTGTAGAGTTTGATGATGATGTCATCTACCCGGTTAAATCGTCAACTCCAACTGATATTCTATTACACAACAGCCGACGCGAAGTGTACGAGGAAATAAACGATAGTTGCATCGTGAATATTATCTTGAACAACGTCTTTGAGCAACCTTTAACCATAATAGGGGATAGATTGGATGTGTCTGACGTATTCATTGACGAGAATAATAATTTAGATCCTACGATGGATCCGATGTTAGTATTTTTCGCAGATCAGATTGGCTTACGATTAGAGCTTCCACCCCAACCCTTACTCGTTGTAACGCTGATATTTTCTAAACAATAACCTAACCTATGTTTATATGACTGATTGTTGCCAAGCTGGCTTATCGAATGTAGTTATTGTATTATTTTTAATTTGTGTGAATTTAAAATAAAATTTAACCTTTTATTCGTATTCTTTTTTTCAACTCATGGCTATTCACTCCTCGCTCATTTGTTATTTTGCGGGTGAAATTCTTTTTTAAAAATAAACAAAGTTTTAGATATGTTATTTTTTTCTCCGTTTTTAGTCTGGGCAATGCCGGGTCATCTTCGGATAGCGATGCAAATACATTCTAACAATAGCGCAAGCGGCACATCAGTATCAGGATATGTGGTTTCCGCAGCCCCTTGCAGTTGAATCCCCAGCAATGTCAGTTTCATGTGTGCCAGAGACAGCCTGGAAACGCTCAATTTCAATATGGCTATCCGTCTTGGGGCCATTCGTGGCAACCTTAACAATCTTTGTTTGGTCAACACTGCTAGGGTGCGTTTCAATATGGGTATCCGTCTTGGAGCCAAGTGTGGCGGCCCCAACAACCTTGGTTTACTTTTTGGAAAAAAATGTGTCATGCACATCCGCTACACACACCAGCTGTAGCATCTCACCAGTCTTATTTCCCGCATCATCCACAACATCAACAAATGGACGAATCTAGATTCTATGGAAATAACCAGCAGCAGACATCGACCACAGAAGCTGACTTTTACCAAGTCGGGCATAATGCATTGCAAAGGTTAGTTTACACAAAGTATTTTTTTAATGCTATTTATTGAATAAATTTATTACATTGTATCACATTTCTTAATTCCTATAATAAAGCGTTTATAACTTACATAAATTTAAGTCGGTTTGGCCCTTCTGCGATGTCTTTAGAAGCTAAGAGGAATGACCCAAAGGTTCATTCTGACCCTCCAATGTTGTATTTATCTGGAATATCAAATATTCTAGCAATGTTGTCATGATCTTGAAGAGGGTTATAGCTGTTTCCTACATCGATCGAATGGGTCTTGCCGTCTTGATAGTGTTGTTGAGCAGCGGAGTAAAAGGTATTGGTTGAGGAATCTACCATTTCATATTTGCTTCAAGTCGTGACTCATTTCCGGCTCGTTCCAATGAGCGTTTAAATTCTCGAGGCTCGGAGGTAGAGTATGAAGGATCTTGTATCATATCCAGGATTGTATATTCTTGTGTTCGGAAGCTCGCATTGAAGTCTGGGCGAAGAAGTATTTTAAATCTGTGACGAGTCGACTTTGAGTTTAAAAACATCCTTGAACAAGCCTCTTGATTACACAGTAAATCTACACTACTGGTGCCCTGATGAATCAGAATATAAGAATCCATTTCCATCTTCAGAATATTTAAGATGATTTTAAATGTAGTCAGGGTTGCCGATACGAAATTATAACCCTCGAAGAATGAGAAGCGTTTTATGTACTGATTACACGAAACAATCAAGTTCTCCCTGCGGAACACCTCCATGATGATGAGATTCTTCAAGCACTCGAGCCTAATCACGTGGTCGGAGTGATGCCGTGCGGAGGGGGGCGGCGGAAGGTAGGCGGCGGAAGGCGGTCGACGCGAAGGCGGGCTATGAGCAGGCCATGGCGGAGGAGGTCCAGGAGAAGCGACGAGCGATGGTTGTGTGTATCCATAGACTCAGCAGGGCCAGTTTTATATTAATCCTACACCCACCCCACCCCTATTCTCCCCACAAGCCACGGTGATTTCAGTGCCGTACAGGTTTCGTTTTAATTTGATTTTTAGTTCGTACATCTGGCAGCGTATCGCGCACTGAGTGTATGATATCAATTTTGTTTCAAATTATCGTACACTGTTGTATAAATCAGTGAACACCGCAGCTCATGCAGGATTTGCAGTGTCGATCTTGTTGGTGCCGGTTATATTTGCACAAAATATGTAAGTATTGTTGGTTCTGACATATCTCTATCTTTTATTTTATTGTAACATGTCTTTCTGTAACTTTAATAGTCTATTCTTGAATAGTTTTGTTAATCTACTTTCTTTACTCTTGCAGCATGAATCAAGACGACATGGTAATGGAGAAAAAAACATTGTTGGACACTCGAGGAGTGAATGGTCAACACGAAGACCACCAGCAAAGTGAGGCGAATACTGAACTGACACCTGGTTTTATGGCAACTCAACCCTCAAATGAGGTACCTGCAAACAAAAAGGTAATAGCTAGCAAAAAGGCGGTAGCTTGTGCAAGTCTCGCAGTGTCTGCAAGCCCTAGCGCAAGCCCACAACCCGGGTGCTGCCCTCGTTCCGTCTTCGAAACAACGCGGAGATCAGCCTACTGCTATGTCTTCGGAACTACCCGGAGTTCAGGGTACAGTTAGCATAAGTCAATCGGAGCCACAGAGTACTTGATCGTCTACTGATGACCCGTCTACTGACGATAGCGATGAAACATCATGCACTACGCCACCCTCATCGTTGGATCCGTCTACTGATGAGCCGTCTACTAATGACCCTGCCTCGCTTCAGGACCAGTCTAATGTCGATCCGGAACCAGATTCGGATAATACTGCGGATGATTCGATTCCTTTAGGTGAGGCTATATTTCACCCACCAACCTCTGAAAGTATTTTGGACCACCACTTTTGTTACCTCTACATTTATCCCATTCACTAACCATGTCAACATATCGTCCATGATAACATTGGGATGCAAGGAAATTGTGAAACACATTGAAACTAAATTAGGAACATTCCTGAGACTCCAATGCACCGTGAGGGTTAAAATGGGGGAAAACTATGGAGGATACATCTAAAGATGACAAGGACTGTGTATTAATTCAAAAGCGACCCAGCTGACAAAAACCGTGGTTTTAAGTGAGTTGATTGAGGATCTCGGGGTAGATTTACAAAATAAATTAGAAAAACAGGAGCTACAAGGTAGTGGCTGGAGTATCAATACAGTAACCGCTGAAGAGCTTAAATTCTACAAGACAGGGGTTATATGAACAAAAAAATTGGGCTACTATGTTCCATGGCCTAAAAATTGTCCAGGCCGGCACCATATTGTCAACATAAAATTGAACAATAATTGTGTATTGGCAAGTATGATTGCCCATTTCCACTTGGAACAGGAAACAAATTTCTCAAATTTCAAACGCGAGTCAGAGTTAACTTACCTCATACACAAAAACACTTATTTCAACTTTCTAAATCTTCCCTTGAACACACCTGTTGCTTAGAAGATTTACCAAATATAGAAAGGGACTGTTAAGTTAACATTAGACTATATCAGCTCACAAAAGAGAAGGAAGGTTATTGTCTTTTCAGTGCATACAGGGGCGGTTCCGAGGCTAGCGAAGAGCGCACTATCCACCTTTTGCAAATCTTAGATGCTAATCATTTCACACTCATATCGTGTTTTCTACATTTACGCGTACATTTAGAAAAAACGCATCATAGAGAGAACTTTTATTGCCACTTCTGCATGCAAGGGATGAACGAAAGCAAAAAAGCAGGGCACGTGAAATTGGGTTCGTCCAGTACAGGATTGCATAACATCAGTATTTGTGAAGAAAGCGAAATGTACCAATTCCCAGCCCTGCATGCGACAATGAAACCCCCTGTTGTTTGTTATTATGACTGTGAATCTGTGCTAGAGCCCAGTCAAGAGGGGAAACATGTAGTCAACATACACAAGCTGGGCTTGTAAAGTAATACTATTGTGGATAAAGACAAGAAAATTGTAGGATACAAAGTAGTCGATTCGATAACAGTCCCCCTTGAAAAGATGGAGACACATCTTGTCAAGAATATGTTGCTGGATTATAATGATTGCGTGCCAACCTTACCATTATACCCTATCCCTGTCCTCACCAAACATGACATAAAAAAAATTGCGGAAGCAAAACATGTGAATGTTGCGGAAACGCCTTTACAGAACATGGTAAAAGGCGAGTACGCCATCAAAATCATTATGTGGAGGGGGTCGTTGGACCCAATAAAGAGGTAATAACAGGTAACTACATTGCGGCATTATGCTTCAATTGTATCTTTAGAATCACCGAGAAGCTACGTTTTATGCCATGTTTTGCTCACAATGCATCGGCATATGACATGAGTTGTATATTAAGAGGTTTGGACGTCACAAACTTCTCAAACATAAATGTGTTACCAAAACCATCAGATAAAATGTTCAGCATCTATGTTTCCTTGAACGATGCCACGAGCATGTACGGTGTCAAGTTCATCGATTCATTCTCATTCCTCAACTCAGGTTTAGATTGTTCCGACAAAAATCTTAATGATAGCGGCCATGACATGTCGCTCCTCAAATCCCCTCTAACAAGTCTTGGCTACAGTGACAAGGTTCTAGATCTCGCCACTCGAAAAGGACACTTCTGCTACGATGCCATCACATTGGATTCTGTGCTGGACCAAACAGACATCCCATCGCAACAAGTCTTCTACAGTCAACTTTGAGGCAGAGGAATATCGGACTCTGATTATGCTGAAGTGATCGAAATGTCTCATGCAGCAAACTGTAAGACTTAACGCGACTATATGATCATATACCTGCTCATCGACACGCTGCTGCTGGCCGAAGTCTTCTAAAAGTTTAGGGAGACCATGACACGCGACTATACCCTGGATCCCGTCCATTTTGTGAGCGTCCCTGGCTTCGCAATGCAAGCTGCCCTCTACGAAGGAAAGATGAAACTGGCGCTGGTCACAGATATCAATCTTCTGCACTCGATTATCAAAAATATCCGAAGCGGATTCGTGACGTTGACGAAAGGTCTTACCGAAAAAAACAATCGTCGATGCAAAAACAATGACCCTACAGCAGTGTGGGACTTTACCAGTCTTTATGGTGGCTGCTTGAGCGAACCCCTCATCATTGGCGAAAACCTCGAGCTCACCGAAAGAAATTCAAGCATTCGACTTGGTAAACACAGACTGTTCTGGCGAGTATACGTACATTGTCTGTATCCATGCCAAGTCAGCAATGAAGATGCACGAAAAACAGACGAGCTGCCGCTACTGCTAAATCACAAAGTGGTTACCTTGGATGATGTTTCGCCCTTCACAAAAAAATCACTTGTCTGGCTCGGAACATCTCAAAAACCGAGAACGAGCAGATCGTACGATAGTTGCTAGCCATCTGACTACCTCAAACTGACTACCTCGTGGCCCTGGAACTTCTTCAAGTTCTCCTCAGGCAAGGACTGGAAGTCACCAAGGTTCATCGAATTTTTTGAATAAAACAAGAACCGATATTCAAATCATTCATCATGAAAAATGCCCAGAAACGTCTAGGGTCTACGAACTCCTTTGAAAAGTCGCTGTATAAACTTTTATCCAATAGTATGCACGGGAAGGTACTTTTCAACCCGCTCAACAAAAGTCGGGAGGTAAATGTTGTGTGCACCAGTTCCGAAAACACGCTACCAACCCGCTCCTGAAAAACTGCTACGCTATCAGCCTCAAAACAGTCATCATGATCCTCAAGCAAAATAACGTACAAATGGTTCATCCACTCCAAATTGGATTCCACGTGCTTGTAAAAGCTAAAACAAAAGTCTACAGCTTTTTTTATGACACACTGGAACCATGCTACGGTGACAACGTCTCGCTCATCTACTCAGACACTGACTCGCTGCTGCTCCAGTTCAAAGGCGTGGCCGACATTGAGGCGGAAATGGGGCAAGCTCCGCTGGCTGAATACATGGACTTCTCCAACTATCCCAAAATACATCCCTAGTACGATGAATCCAAGAAAGAGCAGCTGGGACTACTGAAAAGCGAAACAGCTGATGACTACCCGAGTGAGATCATTTGCTTACAACCCAAGTGTTACAGCATGTTGCTTAAGTCGGACGCCACAAATTCAGCTGCTCAAGATGTCAATTACCATACACAAGCCCAAATTGAACATGAACAATACAGAGACATCCATAACCAGAAAACCTAAAAACCCTTCGAGATCATACACCACATTCGCGCGCGAGCGTGCCAGCTGTAAACTCTACGCACTATTAAAAATTGCCTCAGTAAATTTGAAGACAAACGTTACTATCTCGACTTCTGCCACACTCTTGCTTATAGCCACCCAGAAATTCAGAAAAAATCCATCGAAAATTATCCTATCGTCACTGAAAAGAGGAAGCGATGTGACTTGGCTGGTGATACTGATGTAAACATGGATTTAACATGGAAGAGACGCAAGCCAGGTGAGACCGTCTTTTGCGAGGGTAGTCGCGATGTAAGTACGTCAACCTCAACAGGTAATATCCTGTAAATGTTCATAAAATGTAAATATTCCTTACATGAACCTATGTAAATAAAATATATATAAGCTTGATCATGTTTGATTGTCCACCTAAATATGTATTGAACATGCGTAAACGTAAATCACTGTAACCCCAGACCTAATATGAACCTAACATGATGAAAATGTTCCTAATATGATGAAATGTTCATAGTATAAACATTATGTAAAACCAAGTATCTATATCATATATACATATGTATAAATAAGTCTCGTTCCATTGTCTACAGAAAAATGCATCTGAAAATACGTGAACGTATCTGCAGCTATTATATTAATCTTAACGATGTGATCGAATCTCTAAAAAATATACATACAACGAGGAAAAAGGCGAAAGGATTTAATCAAACAATATAGTGGAACAATGCAGGCACTGCGTCACTCAATCGGTGAGACGCCTGCCACAAAACACAAGTTCAGTAACCTCACAAACCATTCGACAATCGTTACTCCACCCTTCTTCAGGCACTCGGTCGCAACGCCATCCAAACCAGGGGCTTTCCCTGCTTTCATCACGTCCACTGCCTCATGCACCTCTTCCCTGGTAATGTCCGCCACAAGTCTTTCTCCCAAAACTGCCATCCAAGCAACACCACCCACAGCAATAATATCAACCTCTCTGTCATCCTCGACATTCAACAACTCATCAAAATACTCGGCCCACCTCTTCCGTACATCACCACTTTCCAACAACAACTTACCGTTTTCATCTTTCACCACTTCCTCCTTTCCGGTCTCTCCTTTTCCCACCCTCTTCACCTCTTCCCAGAACATCTTTTTGTCCTTCTCAAGATTCTGGCACAACCGTCTGCCCCATTGGGCATCAGCGTCCTTTTTGGCTCTCCTCACTCCCCCGATTCACCTCGCTTCTCCTCTCTTTGTAGCTTTCATAAGCCACCACCGACTTCACATGCAACCACTCCTCAAACGCTCCTCTTTTCCGTGACACCGCCAGTTTGACCTCCTCGTTCGAACACTCGCAACCTTTCCTTCTGCACCCGCCCACACGGCGAGCACCAAACTCTTTCTTCGCACATCTCAACAACGCATCTCTTAACGCCTTCCATTCTTCCTCCACATCTCTCAGGTCCTGTCCTCTCACGTTGTTATATTTTTCCCTCAAAGCCTTCTCTCTGTACCTACAGTAATTAACTGGACAACATGAATAATTGTCTTGAACTATAAAGACTTAGTAATCACTATGTCCGGGCTACATAGGGACTAAACCGGACTCACAATGTAATTAGACACATCCCAACCGATACATTGTCCCATTTGGGTTTGGACGACATTCTCGTAAATCTCTACGTAAATCCGTAGAGATTTACGTTTTGGACGTTATATACACTACTGGTATATTAGGTGCGCAGATATGCTAGGTACCCAGGTATATTAGGTGCACAGGTATGTTAGGTACACAGGTATATTAGGTGCGCAAGTATGTTAGGTACACAGGAAAGGGGGTTGCGAAACAACGCCGTTAAGAAGGCAAAGGGAACTGGAAAGACCAGAGGCTAATGCTAACGATGCAACAACAGTCACTAGGTCATACCGTACGAGCGGAGAAAACTACAGGACCTATACATGGGCGTCAGCTCTTCATAGAGAGGAGAAATGATGTGAGGTAGTAGACGCGTTTGGTCTTGTATAAGTAGTGTTAGGTCGAGGCAAGCTTTGCTCTGATTGGTTACTAGGAACTGTATAAAGTTTTGTAGAAGACTGCTGAATGTTAAAGGATGGTTTGGATGGGTGTATGTGCAGTGATTCTAGAATGAGTAAGTCGAAGCTACTGCGTGACTCGTCTATAAATTTAATCATATATATGCATATGTATTTAAATATATATA
>SDVV010018404.1:0-13768 GCA_016164225.1 Gammarus roeselii
TATATTTATATATTATACAAATTGGATGGATATGCTTATTTTAACTTAGGTCCGCTTTATTTTGTAAATGTTACATTTATTTTTATTTTAAAAACATTTACAAGCAACGACAAATTTTGTTTCATATACGATAGTTGTAGTGCAAATAACAATTTTGTGGATTTAATAGCGTATAATGATGATATAATTAAACGTTCAAATTGAGAAAAAACATTTTCCCGTCGATCAAAAGAAACAGATTCAAGTTGAAAATTCGATTTTTTTTGTCTTACACCCTGTATAGTACCGCGTTCACATTCAAGCGGATGAATTTATGCGGGCGAAATGAACCCTAATTCGAGAGTTGCATGACTGAGGAGACTGTCCATAATCATTCGAATGATTCATAACTCGTATAAGTTAAGAAGGGAAATACAATAGTTCATGATAACGACTAATGGAATTTGTAACTGATGTTTGGTAGGCATATGTTTTTTCTTCGTATAAATCTAGTATGCACTATTGATGTAAAACATTGAACATAAAATCAAGCATAGAAACATCCCTGTTTTGAAACTTATTGTTGGGTCTTCAGTCAACGACCATAAACAAATTTAGTGTTGTTATGGTACGAGAATAATTTGATGTACACTTTAACAGTGTTTATTTACTTCAAATTCATATAAGAATCAGCGTATCAAGTCCTTTTTGTTTTCCTGGGGCAGAGCTTTAAACCTGTTTTTTAAAATCTTATCCCACTTGGAAAAGGCTGTTCCCTTCAGTTTAATCTTGTAAATAATCCGTTATTTCCACTAAAGTGCTCAGGGCTGCTTCTGTTTTTTCACTGCATCGCAGTGGGTTTTAGGGGGAGTCTTAATCTAATCAACTACTTCTCATTTAGACAATTCTGTCGGTCAGTGGCAGCAAAATATGTTCAGAAGGAGTTATTTATGAGGCTACCGAGTGCAGGGGAGGGGGAGGAACTTCCTGGTACAGTAATGAGGCAATTAAACACACTATGGTCTGGGAAAAAATAGCTGTCTCAGATCTGACAAAGAAAAAAAGATTTGTTTTTGTGTTATGCGACGAATTCCTACAGTCTAATAATACACTGAATTCAAAGTACTGTTATACTGGTGGTAAATCATTTTTTTCTGATTTATTTTTATCTAATTGACTAGATAATTTTAATCTTGCATAGTACGTGCAAGATTTTAATCTTGCATCGTACGTGCAAGATTTAAATCTTGCATCGTACGTCATGGTAATTACTATCACTGAAGCCAAATTTACCAATTTGAAAATCTAATGTTCTAATTCCTCAATCAAATATGTATTTTCCGTTCTGAAATGATTTCACTAGCACTTCATCATGATCATCAATGTACACGACGTTGGTGAATTTGAAATCTTCCTGTGAATAAACCGTGTTACAAACAATTGCGATTACATGAATAAATAAAAGAAATGATAAAATGCCAGTCGTGAGTTACCCTGTTGAGGGTGTCTGCTAGAGGTGTATTTTCTGAACTCTGTTGAGGGTGTCTGCTAAAGGTGTGTATCCCAAACTCTGTTGAGGGTGTCTGCTAGAGGTGTGTATCCTGAACTCTGTTGAGGGTGTCTGCTAAAGGTGTGTATTGTGAACTCCGTTGAGGATGTCTGCTAAAGGTGTGTATTCTGAACTCTGTTGAAGGTGTCTGCTAAAGGTGTGTATTATGAACTCTGTTGAGGGTGTCGGATAAAGGTGTGTATCGTGAACTCTGTTGATGGTGTCTGCTAAAGGTGTGTTTTCTGAACTCTGCTGAGGGTGTCTGCTAAAGGTGTGTATCCAGAACTCTGTTTCGGGTGTCTGCTAAAGGTGGGTATATTGAACACTGTTGAGGGTGTCTGCTAGAGGTGTGTATCCTGAACTCTGTTGAAGGTGTCTGCTAAAGGTGTGTATTCTGAACTCTGCTGAGGGTGCCTTCTAAAGGTGTGTGTCCTGAACTCTGATGAGGGTGACTGCTAAAGGTGTTTATCCTGAACTCTGTTGAGGGTGTCTGCTAAAGGTGTGTCCTCTTCTCTGTTGAGGGTGTCTGCTAAAGGTGTGTATCCTGAACTCTGTTGAGGGTGCCTGCTAAAAATGTGTATCCTGAACTCTGTTGAGGGTGTCTGCTAAAGGTGTGTATTCTGAACTCTGTTGCGGGTGTCTGGTAAAGGGGTGTATCCTAAACGTAAATTCAAATCCACAGAAAAATAAATTCAGCACTTTCAATGACTGGTAAATGTTAAAATATATTGCTTTTGTGTTTTATTATGAAAAAAACATCTATCACTACAAATATGCTCTGAAATTAGTTTTTAAATTGAGTCACACAGTATCGCAACAGCTCGCCTGACATTTTCTTGGTTATAACCGTATGATATATCAGAGGAGCTGTCACAGCGTCATCACACTATCTTCATATTGATGAGGGTTAGCGACGTACCAAAACCTGAATTTAGATGAATAGCATGTGCCCTAAGCCAACACTACTTGTAGTCTGAGACAAATATTATTTGGGGACCAATTTCAGAATTTGATAGCTAGGAAACGGCAAATGTTGATTTGATATTAATTACGAGGATCTTTGGCACTTGTAGAATTTGCACGGCTTCATTTCTGTTCTGTACGAATGATTTTATAAGAAATACTATTTACGAAGTCATGTTATCAAGAATTTTTTGAACAAGAAATATAAGTATCTTACTGAATCTCTTTACTAACAAGTTGATTTGCTTCTGATGTTGCATTGTAAAGTCATGAGTCCATGGGGTTGGACCTTGGCAATTTCCTTATTTTGGAATTTTCGACCAAGTCATTGAAAAGTTCTGACTGATATTTGCTTCACTCACTTCATGTAATTTTGAATCTCTACACGCATATTCGTTTCAACGCTGTTGAATGATAAATATTCCTTTATTTGCTAGGAATCAAGGCCTGTTGTTTGCTCATGAACATTACTGAGAGACAAGATATATTGATTATTCACCAGACATAAATACCGCACAACATTTCTAAGCTTGTTCAGAACCAGCAAACAATAGGAAAATGTCAAGCTTCGTTGATACGATATCTCAATAAGGTTAGTCACTCTTCAGACCACAGTCATGACTCCTCGGCTTAGTCACTCATGACCCGAAGAGTGACTAGCTCAGTCATGACCCGAAGCTGTCGGAACTTATTGGAGGAGTGTATGGGTTATCCTGACCTCTGCCAGATTCCAGCTTGGCACGGGTGGTCTTGAGTCAGTAGGTAGATAGACCGACCAAAATATGACCAGCATCCAGTGTCGGTCAGTGGCGAAACTTGAATCCAAGCGTTGGGCTTGAAGCCAAGCGTTGGGCTTAAAGCCAAGCGTTGGGGTATCGGCGCTATGAAACATCGCCGCAATAATATATTGCTGCAAGATGCAACGTGACGTCATTCAACGAATATTGCGATGCGAGGGAAACGCAGGACTTTAGACTCGGTGGACAAAGTCCGCTATAGACGACCAACAATGACGTGGACTGAAGGCGTGAAGGTGAGCTATTGTAGACAGTCGTTTTCGGGCCTTCAAGTGACGAGTCATCACAATACAGTCCGGTATCAGGCTGCAATCGTGGGTATTTGATTAGTCACGACGCGAACGCAATTTCTTCGCCGAATAAAGGATCAGAGTATTCCGAACTGGTTAGTTTCAGATAAATATCGCTTCTCAATGAACATTCGATAAACACAATTCCTTTAGTAATTTGTACGGATACAATGCCGTAACAAAAATCAACAAGAATTGGGATTACTCAGTAGAACTGACCTCCTTTCGGTGTTTGACTCATCAGGGCGGCAGTAAACACTGTAGTTGTCGTGTTCGAGTTCTTTTTTATGTTATCGGTTCCAGTTTTTATTTGCAGGGGCGGTCGAACGGGGGTGGATGAGGATGAGTAGGGGAAGAGCAGTCAAGGGATGTCAAGTTGTGAGGAGAGGAGAATCGGCCACGCGGGGCTACGGTAGAAAAGGAGTAGTCATGCGAGAGGGAAGGGCCCGTAGAATGGGTTGCTGGGAAGATTACAGGGAGAAGAAGGGAGGGTGGATTCATATGGATATTGGGGCAGGAAGGTGGTGGTCATGACGAGGTAGAGAAGGGAGAAAATGGGTGCTGGCCTTCCGAGCTCAAACAATTATGGCGAAGCGATTATAAGGGTTAACTAATTCGCAGTTCTGATACGGAGGCAGTCTCCATAAGTCAGGTTCTTTATTGTGGCTAAGAGGGTGTGATTTCGATAATGTGGGTATGATGAGGCAGGTCAGAGGCGATGATGAGGCAGGTCAGAGGTATGATGAGGCAGGTCAGAGGTATGATGAGGCAGGTCAGAGGTATGATGAGGCAGGTCAGAGGCGATGATGAGGCAGGTCAGAGGTATGATGAGGCAGGTCAGAGGTATGACGAGGCAGGTCAGAGGTATGATGAGGCAGGTCAGAGGTATGATGAGGCAGGTCAGAGGCGATCATGAGGTCCAATCACGAGAAAAACTGTATTCAAGGGACGAAATTGGAGAGTTGAATACATCAGAGAAAACGACGTGTAGGGAAAGCACTGTGAAGTAACAGTGTAAGCTAGTCATGCGAGGCACAGGGTATCCTGCATACACTCGGAGTATAGCGCGGCCGAATAGACTGAGAGAGACAAGTACGTATAATAACGGGAAAAATTCAAACAATTAGCTAGTTATTGATTGTTTTAAATAAAAAATACTGTCACCTCATGTTCTTCATGCCGTGCTGTAGTTTTTTTGTTGCTGTTGTTTTGCCTCGTAGTGCAATACCCTAAGGTGTTTAGGCAAAGTGAAAACACGGATTGCTCCCAAGAATTCTTGTGTTGCTAAGCCCAGCACAGGTACTCTGGTGAAGTCATCACCCACACGCCAATTAGACGAAGTGTTATCAGTCGTGCAAGCACCTGAGGTGAAATGAATGCTAAGCTATATCAGGGGTACCTGTATAGTAAACTTATGCATTAGAGTTGAAACGTTATTATTGCTCTATAAATATGACGTAGATTGAATCTGAAAAAAAAATCATCAGCTCCTCAACAATAATCTTTCACATAGCAGCATTATCAAATTGTGATGCATAAAAAAATAAATGATTTGTCTGCATTACTTCTAATTATAAGTCCCTGTGAACAAATGTTAAATAATCTAAGTGCTGTTTATATATTTTTTGAGCATAAACCATGTAAGCAAGCGGAGAGTGTCAACATTTGAAATCAACAGCTATCTGCAGTTTGTCAGTAGCAACTGCCGACTCGCGCAGAAATCTGCGGAATAGTTGAGCAAGCAGCCATTGTGTCCAGGGAGGGATCCTGTATTAAGAATGGAACCTAGCTTTGAACCTCGACATCCTAGTAGGATCAAACTCACATGCCAACCGATCGTCGTTGAGCAAGATATAATGTAACCATGATCTAATCCTACAAGATTGACATCATTCATAACCCTATCAACAAAGAAAAGTGGCAATCAGTATCCCAACACCCTAACATCCAGTATCCAAACACGCAGATTCGTTATTGATGGCAAGACCCATAATAGTCAGGGACTGGGTTGCCTTGGGCAAAGGATCGTCTAGTTATAAGAAATCATGTTCAGGTTGGCTTGTCTTCGAGCAATTTCTCTATCATAGATTTAGTCTACGAAGCAATAAGCGAAATTTCAAAGGTCGGGTAACACACATCAAGTCGATGAGGTTCTTGTTCAAAAAATCAAAAACAGACTGATACAGATAAGACATGGGAAAACAGCATGAATCACACTGCCATCAGCTCATTTAAAATGTTAGTCTAAACAGCATCAAACAAATCAACATTAAACGTCATAGACAACGAAAGACGAACGACACTGCAGATGCAACTATAACACAATTTATCCGACCAATAAATGCACAGCACATTAGGTGTTATTACACATAAAAGCAGAGATAAGCGATAGCAAGGAGCCATGAGCAAAAGTTCAAAACGGCTGATTTCTTCCAATGTCTTTCTCATGATCAGAAATGTTTTTTTTCAGACGAAAGTGGTTTATGTTTAGGATGGTTGGTGTAGCTAAACCTCATCAATATGATGAAGACTGCGCGATTAAGCTGCCCATCGCCTAACTAATGAAGAAGCTGGTGATCTATCGCGAGCTTCCGCCGTAAATCTAGACTTTGTGCCATTCAATTTGGAACCCATTTCGAAACCAAGATATAGAACCGATAAGTTTTTTCATAACAGACAAAATATTTCACTCCTGATTAATGCTTACATGACATGACAAGTAAATCTACAATTTGGGGTTCCGCGATCCTAAAATATATTAACTGGAAACAGTTCGATTATGCATGAACTTCCCACGAATGTCATGTGAAAAATGTTACATTCATTACAACACAATCCATGCAGGAATCTGCAACCAAAACGAGTGTGACTGGTTCGCTTAACATTTTTCGAAAGCAATAAAATTATGGTTAAGAACAACCATAGATGATGCAGATTAATATTCATTCTAGATCATTTGTGAACTTCTCTTCGAAGTGGCAAAAACTGCATTCATTCAGTCATTTCGACAATTTTGTAATTATTGAACTTGTATTTGAAATTACTGATAATCCGGTTTCGTTCACAATAGTATATATAACCAGCGTTCATCAAACATTTTTATTGAACTTCTCATATCAATTCTTACCCAGAATTTTTGTAACAGTGACAGTCTTTTCAACATTGCTCTCGGTTGAATGCTCGATTGAATTGATCGTGCCCAAAGAATCTACACGAATGACTTTGCAGGCGGAGGTAGAGTCAAACCCGGACACAAAATGAGCAACTACCCATGGGATGGTTCGGGCCTCACGCTAACATGATGGCATTAGCCATTAACGCACCCCAATTAAGGGCTGCCCAATAATTCCGTAAATCCTCTTCCGAATTGGAACAGAAGTTTTTTACTCTGTGTCGTCGGAGGGCCGTTAATTGGGGCTGCGGGCAAATCCTGTTGAAATGGAGGGTGAAAGAGAGGGAGGGCGGTCTATATTATTTGATGGTGTACTGTTTGTTATGGTGAAAAATGGAAGGGTTATTAGGACAAGACACCGTCAAACCTCATGAATATATATTCTTCATTCGTGAATCAGAATAAACATTGATTAAATGTGACGATTGGGAAAATGAGTTTCTTATAGGATAACCATTAAAATGGACTCCATAATTTCCCTCGCAAATCCGTGAAAACCACTAGTGCTCATTCGAGACTGGGGCATAACTGATTAACCAATGATCTGCTACTAATAAAATTAACTCGAAATGTTTTGGCTGACCTTCTTCAATCGCATAATTGCAGGTACAATAACAAGAATTCTCAGCTGTGTAGGTATGTGGGTCATTCTTTCAGAACAGTGTAGGACAGCCACCCTCAGAAGTGGGAGGGAGAGTAGTCGATGATGGTACCATGAAGCTAGGTAAGGAAATGCTAACTATAATTTGTATAGAAAACTTGCTATGTGCATTTCCAGTCCACATTCATTTTATATACATATTTTTCAGAATGATTTGTTTCTCATATCATCAAGGAATAGGCAGGTCACAGTATGACTTTGTGACAAGTGGAGATGATCAGATCAAAAAAATTAACCACATTTCAGTTTTACACAGTTAAAGACTTATATTCTTGATGAATATCAACTCATCTAAAACTAGAATACGACTTCTATTTATCGCCAAAGCGGATTAACCAACACAAATTCCCTTCGTAACAGCCGGAGCAACGCCTATTTTGCAAGCACACATCTGGAAACGGCAAATGATACCCCAAGTTTGGGCATTTTTATTACTGTTTCCCGCTCGGTGTAGCATAATTTAGGTGAACAACATTAATTATTCATGATGCTCATCAGGCAAAGTTTATGACTGTCTTTGAGCCTAGGCTAGGACACGCATAATTTGAATATAGCATCTCGGGTTTTGAATAATAATATGAGATGGTCTCTCGATAAGGAACTGTCTCCTACATAGTGGAAGCGGGAATGGAAGGGTGATATTATGGTTGTTATTAAGTTGATTGCCCTGGACGCGTGGTAACAGTTGCCACATACACTGATAACTTATAATCAAAACAGTAGTGGTAGGTTGCGCCGAATTATGATGGGTAAGCAAAATTGTTCATTATCATCTAATGTGATGAAAATGATTAAAACAACTACCGGAATTAAAACATATATTTTTAATTTGGAGGTCTGTCGCTACTACAGCTGGTTGCAGCGTAGCTGCCACCTGATAACCGTTTTTTCGCTATGGACTTTCACTATTTAATAGACCGGCTAGAATATCCCACTCGTGGTCAGGTAGGCTCGAACCTGCAACCGTCAGCTACCTGTGAGAGTCTGTTGTATGGAGAGGCCGACACGCTACCCACTCGGCCACCAAGCTATTGGAAATAATTAATAACAAGATTTATATCGTTTGAGTAAATCTAGTTACCATTTGCGATCCACTTCGTCATTTTTGTTTAGAATAAAACCAGAACAATTAAGGGACCTCAAGACTCCACATTAAGCCTTTATTTCGATCTCACGGACAATCAGATTTCATCCAAGACTCTTCCCGCTCCTCCACTCAACCCGCAATTATTCCTGCAGGTTATGCTACGCGGCTTTGTGAGGTCTGGTCTTTTCAGTAAGTAGGTCTTGTGTGACTAAACTACTATTCTGCCTCTATTCCCTATAGGTTTTGCATGATTAAGAGACCGCGAGGACTGCTCCGATTGCACGTCTTACTTTGCTTTCGGACAACGTTGACTTGTTGTCGGCAAGTTAAGCGGGGCCAAGCGTCGACAGATAAGGCTGTGTCTGCACGCCTCGCCGGGTCCAGAGAACCCGGATCTTGAGATATTTATAGGTCCTTTATCCCCATACTCCGTTCGTCAGGCCTAAACGACCCTTCATAACTGTCTTGACTACAATACCCCACAACATCGCCTTCAAATTATGGTTGGCCTATCATGAAAACCGGCGGAATCTGACCTCTTCCACAGGACAGCCCATCCAATCTGTTGTTGAGACACTGGCCAACATCCGCTAGATTGAAAAGTGTCCTATACATCACAACTCATTCCTTGGAATTGCAAGGAATGAGAACACAGAAACTGGGTCCCTCAGTTAACTATTAAAAAGTTGTGATTCATTAGCTGGATTACTTTTATTCAGTTACTAAGAGGCAAACAACTCGCATAACCTTAAGGTTCATACCCTAAGATCAGGTCCACATACTGTTATGCCTGAATGTAGGCACAGATGTATTTTACGTATCTAATTCATAAATCGACCAATGATTTAATTGCGGGTTGTTTATGAGTTCCATATGCCACGTTCATCTGCGGTTGCCTTATGCTTCACATGGACACATTGTACATTTGGTTTCGAAATGAAATTTTTACGCATGGCGGGTGATGTTTCTTTGTTAATGGTGGCTCATCGTCGCAAAGGGTCCGCATATAGTAAGAGTAGTTCGTGATGGATACCAACACCGGTTCAGGCTCTTTTCTCCGGGCGATTTATGCATTTTCACACTTTTTTTTCCGTTTTCTTGATATTGCCCCTGAAGCAATTTCATGCAGAACTTTACATTTTCAAAGTTAGAGCCGTTGTTCTGTCAACTGATGCCCTGTAGATTTTTGTTTCAGAGATGATTATTTGGAATCTTAAGGATGAAAAACTTAGGGTTTTATATCGTGTTTTATATCGATACTTCATATTTAGGTGGCGCTGATTGGAAGAGAATGGACCAACCACTACAGAAAAAAAATTATTGGGATAAGTAAAAACTATACCAAACGACAAATACACATGAATAAAAAAAAATACTGGTCAGCACCCTAAACATATTTTTAATCTCGATCAATTGTATGGATATAAAGTGTTGCTCGCTACAAAACGTAATACAATTCAAAGAGTGTGGAACGTCCACTGACATGGAGCCATCTGTCAAAGTCGTTCACTCGAGGACTTTCTGCAGAAATATTTCTGTAGGATACTCACTGTCAGACACTTTTATTATACTCGAAATTTTTTTTTCGAAAAAAGTAGTCTGTTTGTTAACATTCCGTCCCATGTGCCGCGGTGTTCTGTGTTGAATGTCGTTTATCAATTAAAAGACCACAACGATGGTAGGTAATCATCGTAAGCGCCTGAGTTATATTGTTAAGATAGAAATTGCGATTCCTATGATATATTCATCGATTGGAATACCCATAACATAACTTATGAGACGTATTGACCAATTAATCAGGAGCAGTCAATTATGGGATTACAAATTGAGTTTATTTAAGCTGATTCAGAGGCTGATCATGTTATTGATTAGCATGACTGAAAGATGCTGTACGATCACTTTAGTGTGCCTTTGTTAGATATCGTGTCTTTGGAAAATTACATTTCCTACACACATTCGGTGTTGATTTAATTACATGACTTATTATCAGTTTGAACATGAAGTTTATCCTACGTCTAACGATCACGGAAGCCGTATACACCGATCGAAGCCAAGGGATTCAAAATAATCATTGATATTGCCTATTCTATGACAAGCACCGCCTGAGTCTGACATTGTGCTTCTAACGCATTGCCATGTTGCTTGCTGGCAGCGGACTTCAAAGGGACTATAACATTGAAAGTCCTGGACGAGAACACGTCGTGTGATCAGCAACAGTTTGCATATTCAGTCCAATTCGGTTACATAACATTGTGCACTGTATTAGAATACCTTGGCAATATTTCGTATATTGCTGCAATTGAAATTGTAGAGGTACGGTGCAGTGCAAGAGCATGAATTGTTTCTTCTCAATTTCATTTACAGAAACACGCGAATAAAGGATATACTATATTACATGGAAATCAATGAAATGATGAAACATTCAAATCGTTTCAATATAGTGTGATAAGCGAGGTCAGAGTTATGAAAAATACATGTGTGAACCAGTGAAATTTGTGTTTATGCTTCTTATAGTTGATGCCCCTACTATGTTTCCTATATTCAAGCTTTTCTAGCATTGATGATTTTTGCCAGTTTATGTTTAGAAATTAATAATTATTCATACGCCGGGTAGGTTTTTTTGAAAGGCTCGTAATCAAAATACAATAGAATGCCTTAAGCTTGCAATCGAATAAAAAATGGGAAAATGAACGTTGCTTCTCATCATAATTTTGTTTCATCGATGAGAAGGTCGTCACTCGTTAATCTTCCATGAATGATTACCTACATTATGATTTTGGTGAAAGAGGGTATGACTTTCGTTCAGCTACTTCCTAATCCTGATCTGGGTTCTAATTTATATACTAAAAATGGAAACATAAATCAGTTTGTTTGTTGAACGTTCCATCCCAATTTCTTGAATGAAATTTAGAGTTCGTATGAACGGAACTATGTCAAAAAGAAATGCGGTACATTTATTATCCGTAACCGGCCCAAAAAATGCACGAATCAGTCTAGTTTTCTCATGCGACCTAAAATCCTTTTTTATTTTTATCAAGAGATTTCAATCCCTGAATGTAATGAATGATGACAAGCAATTTCTCGAAGGCCTTTCTTGCGTCATGACCTAATTTGCTGCGCATGCATCTTGTGAAGGGAAGACACATCGCTCGGACAATTCGTTATTGGTCTGTTAATGTGCCCACGGGGGTCACTACTGAACGGGAAAAATGCAGGTTTTATAGAGAATCGTCTTATCCAAACAGTATTGGGATTTAACACGGTAAGTACCGAAATGCTCCAGGGTTGAAATTTAACTACATACAACCACAACAATGTACCTGGGTTCGAATTCGATTACAACTATGCATCACTGCAGCGCAACCCCGCAGTGCATATTGATTTGATGCAAGTTATGGTAGATTTTTGTTTAACTTTAGTTCTTAATCGTTTCGATGCATCTTATTTAGTAATTCCTCTCCAAGAAAATTCCCATTTCTGCAAAAACGAATGGGCGATTCTGAAATGAATTTATGAAAGGAAATGGTAAACAATAACCTTATTTTATTGGATCTTGTAATTTTCATTCGAAACGATGGCAAACTATTGACAGCTGTTTAATATAAGCCTTAGTGACAAGGGCTTTGAAACAATTTTTATTTTTTCGTTCCAGAACAATATTAAAAATCTAATCAATAGTATTGCTCGAAGAACATTCAATCACTCATTATGCTAGGACGTCGTCCACAGAGAGATAATTCGCAATAAAAAATTTATGGTACTTGACGGCTACCCATTAAAACAATTGATGAGGCAACTGTTCAAACACTATCTATAAATAACACATTTGCCGGAAAAATACTAAAATATAACAAATCCATTACTTCTTTCAGCTATTTAATTTATGACATTTCAAGTCAGATTCATTTGGATTTGGACGACTATGAAAATGCAGCTTCTAACGATTTTTTTTTAGTGAAACGATATTTGTAGTTCTCGTAAATTTGCTCCTTTATTTCACTTAGACTTGTAGTTGACAAATGAGACGAGGTGAATGGGTTGGACAAATCCACATATACAGACGCATTCAGCAATGTCGCATTGATCGGAGGTAGCCGTATCACCCATTCACATTTAGTTACTCGCTTACTTTGATAATTGATGATTTTTCGCTGTAGCTACAATCGCTGTAGCAGCTAATTTTTGCGTAGCTGCCATCTGACCCTTGCGGCGGGTCGTCCAACTGGCAGACGTCCACCAGCTCCATAACAGCTTATGGGCTGGATATGGTTGATACCCCGTTTGCCGTCTTGCTTCAACATTCAATGAATTCAGATCAGTTCTTAAGAAGAGACCAATTGTCCCATCACTTCGTTGAACCTTCGGTGTCAAAAATCATTGCATGGGTTTCTTGGTAGGCAACTAATGTTTTATTTATTGGGAACTTATCAGGTAATTGAACTTAGGGAGCGTCTGTACTAAATGAATGTACCATATACTGCAATAGTGGCGAGAACTAGAGGGTCAGAAGGCCCTGTGGCCGCTTCTCTTTGTCACGCTGTCCTACTGAGTTTCTCCACGTAACCAAACAAGTAATACTTGCTGTTCTGCTATCCTTCCCATATTGCACTACGTCCATTAGACCCATATTCCACACTTCGCCCATCACGCTCTTCCCATAAAGCCTAAACGAGATATCGTTACTGTCCAAAAATAATGCCTTACGACATCCCTTGTAATATATGATCGGCCCACCAGCCAGCACAACCGGGACCTGTCTCCTCCTCTTTCACCGCGCGGCTCATCCAATTTTGCGGTTTGGAGAGGCTGGTCAGCAATAGCATGATTGAGTAGACCGATATTTGTTCGTCACACTATAGAAATAGAAACATAGAAACTGGACATGTAAAATGGAACTAAGTAACAGAGACTCACGAACTTGGTCGTCAATTTCTAAGGTGACGCCAAAAATATTTCCCTCGTAATCTCAAGCCGTTCTGATTGATACGTTGGCTGCTACAATGAGGCAGAGACTATCTGGTTGAAAAACTGAGTCTGACTCACGTTGGGCTACTGCCATAACCTGAATAAGTAAAAGTGTTTGAATGATATGGTGATACTCGTAAGTTCACTGTGAGTGAGACAGCACCTAAAACTCCCCGCAGGTCAGAGAGCTGATCGGTTTGAAGCAGGCCCCCTCCAGGATATCTGGAAGGTATATCTATCTATTTCTCACTCACTCCATATATATATATATATATTCATATATAAATAAATAGGTATATAAAAAT
>SDVV010018405.1:0-13767 GCA_016164225.1 Gammarus roeselii
CCTGCTCTTCATATTTTTTTTTTCAGATTCAACTCTCTAGATATCCGTTATTTAGTAAGATTTGTATGTACTAGGCCTACTCGTACGTACCCGCGCTAGAATTACTATTTAAAACCTGTGTAAATTAATTTGTTGTAGGCTTGGTGTAACTGGGCCTGCTCTGTGCCTGCGCTAGAGTTACTCCTTTAAAATTGTTAAATTTATTTTCAAGTTAAACTTTCTTTGTAGCCGCATCAAATTTGCTTGGTGCCTGAGTCAAATTTATTGTGTTACTTTGTTACTTAGACACTTTTTTAGACCAACTCCAACTACGTTTAAACCTGCTGTGACTGCGTTTAAACTGCTCTTAAACTCTTAATCTACGCGTCACCTAATTCACAACTCTTCGACCGCCCTACGGGGGAGTCTGCATTAACTTCGCGTTGGGACTCCGGTGGAATATGAAAGCAAATAATAATAATACCCAGTGTTCAGGCTACTGATGGGATGGATCCATTCGTCACTCCGTCTATTGCTGCCTTGGCGATGTCTCCTGTTGAGCCGTCTACTGATGATCCCTTCGTCGATCAGTCTACTGCTCCGGAACTACCCGGAGTTCAGTCTACTGCTCCGGAACAGATCGGTACTCAGCCTATTGCTGCCTTGGTAGCGTCTCCTGTTGGACATTTCATCGCCACTGATGATACGGCTACGTTTGGTGAGGCTATATTTCACCCACCTACCTCTGAAGGTGTTTTGGAAAAATAGTTTGTTACCTCGACATTCATTCCAATCACTGAACATGTCAACGTATCGTCCATGATAACATTAGGATGCAATGAATTAATGAAACTCATTGAAACTAAAATAGGAACATTCCAAAGACTCCAATGCACCGTGAGGGTTGAAATGGGAAAAACAATGGAGGATGCATCTATAGATGACAAGGACTGGTTAGTAAACACAAAAGCGGTCCAGCTGACAAAAACCACTATGTCATCTGAGATGATTGAGGATCTCGGGGTAGATTTACAAAATAAATTAAAAATACAGGAGCTACAAGGTAGTTGCTGGAGTATCAATACATTAACCGCTGTTGAGCTTAAATTCTACAAGGTGGGGGGTAAAAGTAAATAAAAGACTAGGCGACTATATTTCTTGACCCCAAAAAAATGTTCAGGGTGGCACCATATAGTCAATATCAAGACAACAAACAATAATTGCGTGCTCGCTAGCATGATTGCCCACTTCCACTTGAAACAAGGAACAAACCTCTCAAAATTCAAATAAAAAACGGAGTTAACTTACAACCCGTACAATAACGATTACGTTAACTTTCCTAAACGTACATTGAACACACCTGTGGCTTTAGAAGATTTTCCAATTATTGAAAGTGACTGTGAAGTTAACATTAGACTGTATCAGCTCAGAAAAGAGAATGAAGGTTATGGTCTGGTCAGTGTATACAGAGGCAGTTTAGAGGCCAGTGAGGAGCGCACGATCCACCTCGTGCAGATCTTAGATACTAATCATGTCGCACTCATACCGTGTTTCTCTATATTTATGCGTACATTTAAAGAAACGAGACAGAGATAATTTTTTTTGTCCCTTTTGCATGCAAGGAATGAACGAAAGCAAAAAAGCCGGACGCGCAAAATTGTGTTCGTCCACTGCAGGCTTGCAAAACATCAGTATGCCTGTAGAAGGCGAAATGTATCAATTCTCAGCCATGCATGCAACAATGAAACCCCCAATTGTTTGTTATTATGACTGTGAATCTGTGTTAGAGCCCAGTCCAGAGGAGAAACATGTAGTCAACATACACAAGTTGTGCATGTGCAGTTACACTATTGTGGTTAGAGACGGGAAAATTGTATGATACAATGTAGTCGATACGACTTCGGTTCCCCTTGAGGAGATGGAGACACATCTTGTGAAAAATATGTTGCTGGATTATAATAATTACATGTCACCCTTACCATTCTACCCCGAACCCGTCCTCACCAAACAAGACGTATAAAAAATTTGTGAAAGCAAAAATTGGGAATGCTGCGGGAACGATTATGGAGAACAAGGTAACATGCGAGTACGCCATCATAACTATTACGTGGAGGGGGTCTTTGGCCCTAATAAAGAAATAATAACAAGAAATTACGTTGGGGCATTTTGCTTAAATTGTAACTTCAGAATCACTGAGAAGCTATGTTTCCTGCCATGTATTGCTCACAATGCATTGACATATGACATGAGATTTATTTTAAAAGGATTGGACGGCAAGAAACTTTCTAACATAAATGTGTTACCAAAATAGTCAGATGAAATGTTCAGCATCTCTGACTCCTTGAACAATGACACGAGCATGCATGGTGTCAAGTTCATCGATTTGTTCTCGTTCCTCAACTCAAGTTTAGACAGTCTCGACAAAAATCATGAAGATAGTGGCCATGACATGCCGCTCCTCAAATCCCATCTCACAAATCTCTGATACAGTGATAAGGATCTAGACCTCGTCACTCGAAAAATACATTACTGCTACTAAGCCATCAAATCGGATTCTGTGCTGGACCAAACAGATATCCCGTCGCAAGAAGCCTTCTACAGTCAACTTCGAGGCAAAGGAACATCGGACCCTGATTATGCTGAAGTGATCGAAATGCGACATGCAGCAAACTGCAAGCCATTGCCCGACTACATTATCATATACCTGCTCACTGACACGCTGCTGCTGGCCGAAGTCTTCCAAAAGCTTAGAGAGGAGACCATGACACGCAACTATACTCTGGACCCCTACCATTTTGTGAGCGTCCCTGGCTTTGCAATGCAAGCCGCCCTCTGCGAAGGAAAGATGAAACTTGAGTTGGTCAAAGCTGTCTATCTCCTGAATTTGATTGTTAAAAATATACGAGGTGGACTCGTAACGTTGACGAAAAGTCTAACCAAGATAAACCATCCCCGATGCAAAGCCTATGACCCTACATTACCAGTGTCTTCAGCAGCAATGTGGGAAGTTAACAGCCTTTATGGTGGATGCTTGAGCGAACCCCTCATCATTGGCGAAATCCTCGAGCTCACACCGGAAGAAATTCAAGCATACGACTTGTTAAACACAGACTGTTCTGGCGAGTATCCGTACATTATCTGCATCGACGCCCAAGTCAGCGATGGAGTTGCACGAAAAACAGACGAGCTGCCGCTCCTGCTACATCACAAAGAGGTTACCGTGGACGATGTTTCACCCTTCACCAAAAATCTCTTGGCTGGCTCGTAACATCTAGTTGCTAGCTGTCTACCTCAAAGTGACTACCTCGAGGCCCTGGAACTTCTTCAAGTTCTCTTCAGGCAATGACTGGAAGTCACCAAGGTTCATCGAATTTTTAGTATCATGCAGGAACCAGTATTCAAATCATTCATCATGAAATTTTTCCAGAAACATCAGGAGTCTACGAACTCTTTTGAAAAGTCCTTGTATAAGATTTTATCCAATAGTATTTACGGGAAGCTGCTTTTCAACCTGTTCAACAAAATTCTAGCTGCAAAGGTCGTGTGCACCCCCAACGAGTTCCGAAAACACGCTGCCAACTCCCTCCTGAAAAACTGCTACGCCATCGGTCCCGAAACAGTCATCATGATCCTCAAGCTAAAAAAAATCCGAATGGTTCATCCCCTCCAAGTTGGATTCTACGTGCTTGAAAAAGCTAAAGCAAAAGTCTACAGTTTCTTTTATGACACACTGAAGCCACGCTACGGTGACAAAATCTCGCTCATCTACTCGTACACTGACTCGTTGTTGATCCAGTTCAAAGGCGTGGCCGACGTTGAGGCAGAAACGCGGCAATCTCCGCTGGCTGAATACATGGACTTCTCCAACTATCCTAAAAGTCATTCATTGTTCTATGAATACAAGAAAGGACAGCTAGGACTACTGAAAAGCGAAAAAGCTGATTACTACCCGAGTGAGATAATCTGATTACAACCCAAGTGTTACAGCATGTTGCTTGAGTCTGACGCCACAAAATCTGTTGTAAAGGCGTCAATTACCAGACACAAGCCAAAATAAAACGTGAACAATACACAGACCTCCATAACCAGGAAGCATACACACACTTTGAGACCACACACAACATTCGCGCGCAGGCATGCCAGCTCCAAACTGTACGCAGTATTAAAAACTGCCTCAGTAAATTTGAAAATGAACGCTACTTACTCAACTCCTGCAGCACACTTGCCTATGGTCACCCGGATATCCCCAAAAATCCATTAAAGTTGAATCTATCGTCACTAAGAAGCGGAAGCGATGTGACTTGGGTGATGATGTCGATGAACAATTGGATTTAACATGGAAGAGACGCAGACCGGGTGAAATCGTCTTTGGCGATTACACTCGCGATGAAAGCACCTCCACGTCATCAGGATTTATTCTCTAAATCTACTTAGTATGTATATATGTAAAAAATATATACATATCAAATTATTTGATTGTCCTACTAGTTAGAGTATATATTGATCTCTAAAAGCGGTTTGTTGTCAGTATGACGTAGGACCCATTGCAGGATGCAGGAACTGGAGGACTTTTTTGTCCATGTCTCATCGCTAGGCAGTAGCCAATTGCACCAAAACAACACGTGTTCAAGTTTGAGTGTAGGACTTGTAGAAGTATTCTATAATGACTGGTTCATGACAAAAAATACATGATATAAAAAACAACATTGTAAGCTACATAGACTATTTGAATGCTGAAAAGGAACGAATCTGGCATGAAAAGGCTTTATTTATTCATAGCGAGAATATCTCAGGCAATTCTTTGGAAGAATACATCTCCAAGCTAGAAATCAATATCAGATAAGTCTGTTAAGGGAACAAATCGTTAGAGATGAAGAAAAATGGTTTGAATGTGATAAGGCCACACGACGCATAAAGTTCAATGCCATTATTCTACAAAACATATCGCAACACAAATATACTGAAGCTATGGTGAATTGGTACTTTGTCGGAGCTAGATTGGCTGATTTAATGGGCGGAGCGATGTGTAAATATAATGTCAGTGAAGGTTGCGTAAGCGGAAAAATTTCCTTTATGAACGATAATGTACGCTACATAAACGTTTACTCTGATATAATTTCACGCAGTTTTATGTGCGGCAAGCAAGTCGATATTCTTGATGTTATTCCTATTAACTCTTATTCGTTTACATGCGCCCATTTCATATATAAAAAATCACAGCGTAGTCATATTGATTCCATTATCATCGATCTACGAGATGGTGTTGGCGTTAACATCACGTTCATGAATGGTGGATCGAGCCTATGCGTATTGCATTCTAGAAGAAACTAGAGCCTTATAAACATAACGCTAGGTATAAAAAGGTCATTTGGTATCTAGCAATCATGAGGGTGGTATATGCATATCCGTCGTACAAACAATACGAAGTTTTATTCGCTAAACGTGACAAAATACTCGGTGGAAGTTTACATTATATTTACAGATTTACAAGTCCGATATCGTACCAGAGGGGTATCGGCTTTTTCTCAACCATAGCCAGTCTTGTAAGACGCACATTGTCTTTTCTACGGAAAACATTACTGCCTGCAGCTGTCGATATGGCTCGAAACATGGCACACGATTACTCGGAGCAGAAAGATATGCAGAAATCAACAAAGAAACGTGGGATTGCTATACTCAAGAATGTTGTAAAGAAAGACATGGTTGGAAGTAGGATCACAGGAAAAGTAACGAAAAATCGTAAATCGAAGAAGAACCACGGAAGAAAGATGGAGTCGTGTCGTCCATTAGGTAATTACTAGTAAATACCACTGTTCATGTACCAATAACGTTAGTTTCGGGTAAGGTTCTATACCGACAACATGCTTGGTGGATCATCTCTCAACATGAGAGGGCTAGAAGCCCCTACGGAAAGCTATGAAATGGGAGTGATTGATACGTTTCCCTCCATCAACTAGAAATATTTAATTGAATCAAGTATCAAATCGAAACTTGAAAGAAATTATCTAAGTACAAACATTAGTCTGTATGATGGTAGAATTGCCGATTCCTTTATAGAATTTCATTTTACAGGATTGGATAATGAAATGGTTGACTTGAGCTCGTTAACTGCTAAAGTGCAGATGGAAGCGCGTTGGCTGCTGCTGCAAATGTTACACTCATTGACGGATTCTTTCATCGTATGTTCTAAAGTCGTTCTCTATTCCTAAATGGTGTTCAGTGTGAAGGAAACAGTTATACAGGACTACTAAATAATCTCAACACATATACATCCATGAACAGCTCCGATCTAAATAATAAGGGTTGAATATGATGTATTAATCATTGCAAACACCTATTCCAGATACCGTCATCGCAGCGAATTTTGCTAGTCAAAACGAAAATGAGACTTGGATTCAAGAAAGTGTACGTCATGGTATACATATGATGAGATCACTAAACTTTGATGTATCCGGTAGCAATAGTTATCTATTGGATAATGTCAGCGTAAATATACGTTTGGAGCTGGCAAAACCTAGAAGCATTCTTCTAACACATGACAATGAGCAATGCATCTATTTAGTTGATTCATGCAAATTATGGTGAAAAATAGTTGTACCATACCTTACAGCTTTGCTTGCTTTAAATAAAGCGCTCACAAAAAACAATGACATGGACAATAGGTCCGTTCGACCCATTGTCAAAACAATCGTATTTCCTGCCGGTCAAAACTCCATCTCCATTGATTTCTCCTTCAACGGGGTTGTTCCACATAAATTAGCCCTGTTTTTCATTGATCAAGCGGCACATAACGGAGCATATGATCGCAATTCAAATTACTTCCAGCATAATGATATCACAAATGTTATCGTCAACATAAACGGAAACTGCGTTACCAACATTAGATCATCATTTCCCAGAGAGTGCGCCCAAGCATACCATCAAACCCTTTCGGCTCTAGGGAGGCGTAACAGCGCTCATCTCATCACAAGACAAAATTTCCCTGCAGGAAGAACTATATTTGTTATAGAAACAAAACCCACTGACTCTGAAAATGTCATTAACCTAGAAAAACGAGCAAACATACATATAACAGTGAATTGAAGAAAATCCACCTACTACGAATAAGATCTTGTTCCTGGTCGGTTATACACTCTGTGTCATCCAAATAAATTCGGCAAGGAAGGTATTCCCCAACTATCTACAGTAAACATGGATAATAATCAAATTGACCAAATATCCATGAGCGATATAATTATGAAACGTGCCTATGTAGGGTGTTTTGCTGAAAACAGAATGCCCTAGTAACAAATGAATGGCTACATGATTGTTAACAGCGAAAGCGATCCTAATAAAATGGGTCATTGGATCCTAATATTCGAAAACGATAACAAACACTTCTTTTTTGATTCGTTTGGGTTTAATCCAAAAATATATGGAGAAAATATAGCTTCGCATTATAATACTTATGCAAAAATACAACTTGTACTACAGAAACCAATCCAAAGTGATCAATCATTGTTCTGTGGAGCTTACTGCATCTACTTTGCATATTATCTATGTCAAAATATACCAGTTAAGAAGATAATCGAGCGGCTCTCCAACAGCGAACGACGTAGAAATGATCCCAAGGTTGAAAAATTCATTATGAACGTGTCCGAAAATCAGTATTTGTAGAAGAAGAATATGTGTGGAGTCTTAACCTTTGATACATCATGTAAATTATTATGTAACTATTAGATTTATTATCAATAAAAAAAATTATTTCATAAATGTATGTTGTCAGTCAGAGGACCCAGCATTGAAATGCATATATGCAACATGACATGCAACAAAGCTGCAATACAATACACACAAACATTGAAATGCTAATTCCTTTATGTAAATAAAAAATATTCCGAAACCTATCCATCTATCCGAAAGAGTCACCCGTTAGCTGACTCACGCGCCAAAACCGGTTCCTACCCGTCCGCCTGACTCAAGGTTGTACGTATTGCGCCGGTGACCCCCGTCCCTACCCCACCGCTAATTTGCGTTTCCCGGTCCTATATACTACTAACGGTGGCACCCATGACCATACCTATTCGGCTTAACGTGGAAGTTATTCACGTTGAAATAACCTTTTATTGTAACGAAGCTAAGTTGATTGTTACCAATTTTATACTTTAATAAATTTAATATTGAATTCGAGGGTCACTGGTTCCTTATATCTTCGGATATAAATTAATTTGTTACTATAAGACATCAACCAAAATTTCCACTTATACATCCTGTATTGTGTGAATTTCAATTCAATTTCATAGTACAAATGATTTTTGTATCATTAAAATTCATATTTTGATGTGATACATTTCATGGGTGCCTTGAAACAGCAAACACCGTGTCAAGTCAATTTATTACAACTCACAGAAGCTATTCATACTAATAAATTAATTGATTTCACCAACTGGTAACACAATCATCTACTAAACTGGCAACCCCGCAATTGGAATTGTCTAGGTTGACAGACAGGCAGCTAGGGTGTAGATAGGAAGTAGTGAATACAATAGTCTATCTACTTTGAGAATTTAAAGGAAGTCACAGGATTTCAATTTTTGAATTGACACCGATTACTGCAGATGTAAGGTGCGAATTTTAATTGTAACTCTGCAAATTACAATAATTATTTTGCAAATTCTTACGTAATCTCAACACGCGTAACTGCACATGTGTGTCCATTTTCATTACATGTCTTTTTCATACTTTTTGTGAGTCTGTGACTAGTGTTAAGCTCGTGCCAAATTGGTGACACCTCTGCAATGTTAAAACTCGTGGTCTGCCGGGGTAATCACAGCACAGACCAAGGCACATAGGATTTAATTATTTTTGCCTTCCAATTAGTGTGGGACTGTGTCCAAACTTGATAACCCCTCGCCACTCAGTAACCCACTGATGACTCACAGCGCAAATCGACTCACATAGGAATTATTTTTCATTTTCTGTCTCAGGTTAAAATATTTGCATTTCACAACTCAGTGTACAATATTTACATTGACAACAACTGCCATTGCAAGTAGAAAATTATCTGTGCTCATCGGCCGACAGAAAAACAATTTTTTTAAATCCAAGCCGACACACATTCAACATGTCAATAGAAAATTCTTCAAATTCTAACTCGTAAAATTCAAACGATGATCTTGTTGTGTGGAATCCATCAATTTTAGGCAACCATGCAAACAGTGACTGCATTGTAACACCATACATGCCTGAAGCCCCAGTTTACTGGTTCTTTTTAATTGAATAAGACTTCACAGCACATGGCATCACGAATGATCAGACCAAAGTACGGTTGACGCTTAAAGCCCTACCACCACAACTCAGACTCTCACTCATGGATATAGTCATGAAGGAAGGAGGTTACCGCTACACAAAAATGAAAGACAAAATTACTCCCTTAAACACACTACCTGAATCAGCTTGCATCAGACAAATTCTTGACAAATAGCGTCGAGGCACCCGCTCCATGGCACAGTTCCTGGCTCATCTTCGACATCTTCTTGGTAGTGACACAGAATCCATTGTACACCATAACAGCCCATTTTAAATGAAGTGGTCATGATGGAAATACCGACCAACATCAAATATGCATTGCTGGTCAACAACAAGACAACCCTCAGTGAAATTGTGGAGGCAACAGGCAAAATATTGACTGAATTCTCGGAATCAAACATTTCAGTCAACAATATCAGCAGTGTAGAGCCAAACTTCACACCCCAGACACAACATAACATACCTACTCACAGCGACACAAATCGAACCATCAATGCTCTAACCTCACGCATGTCTGAAATGGATTTCAATAAACGAGCACTTTTACAAGAAAAGAACCACCTTCTAAGAAGGGTTGATCACCTGAAGACAATGATCCACAACATAGAGGACAAAATCAATAGAGAGCAGCAATCATTGCCTCCCAGACTGCAAAAGTTGGAACAACGACCACACTACAACCACCTTGGAAACAAATGAAGAAGTCCTTCCCACCGACGTGAACCTTTTGCAGAAAACGGAACGCGTTGTCATTTCCACAAGCGCCTTGGCACAAATGCTCGCGGATGCACAATCCCATGTGACATGAGCAATCAACTCAACAACCAGGAGGGAAACTAATATCTCATGATGACAACACGAGCACCGTCACGGCGATTACCCTGAAGAAGACTCGTCTACCGACAATTACGGACCGTAGAGGCAAGTGCACCTTCTTAATCTACACAAGTGCTGCTGTCTCTGTCATTCCACCACAATCAACCAACCTCAGAAATGCGGAAGTTAGCAGCCTTCGTGCTGCCAATGGTTCCCACATACCCATATATGGTGAGCGGCTGTTGACCCTCAATATTGGCATGCGAAAGGATATAACTTGGCCATTCATCATAGCCCAGGTTGATGAACCTATTATTGGTGCTGATTTGCTCGCCCACCACAAGCTCGTGGTAGACCTACATAATAGACGGCTTATGGATACTTCAACGAGCCTAACTGCCTTCGCAGGTCTGGCTTTAGCCGGGGCAACGCTCAATACCCTAGGAGACGACTCTGACTGCTACAGAAAATTATTAGAGAAACACAGAAAACGTTACAATGCCTAACACTGCATTTACAAGACCTGAGCATGATGTAAGACACATCGTCACAACAACAGGACAAACAGTCTTCGTACGCCCCAAGTGACTTAACCCTAAAGTCACAGACTCTGCAAACGAAGGCATCAAAGAAATGCAGCAAGATGAGATCATTCGACACAGTAAAAGTGTGGGCCTCATCACTACACGTGGTACCCAAGAAGGCTGGTTGGAGAATTTGCGTCGATTTCAAAAGTGTAAATTCCCAGACTGTACGCGACAGCTACCTCCTACCCCACCTGCAGGGCTTCTCAGCTCAACTAGCAGGAAACTTTTTTTCTCCAAGGTTGAACTAGCCAACGTCTACTTCCAAGCCCCCATGGATGAGGAAAGCATCCCCAAAACAGCTATCACCACGCCTTTTGGATCCTTTCAATTCACGCGCATGCTCCATGGCCTCAGCGGTGCAGCTCAAACCTATCAACGATTCCATGACTCAGTCCTCCGTATTTTATTATTTCTTATTTCGTGGGCCCTATTATTTTTCTCTGCCCTTTTTCATAGTGAAATTTTGCATCTGTTATTATTATATATATCGAGGTTGGTTGAGACAAGGAGATCCAGGAAAGGGATGTACTCGTAGGACCCGCGGGACTCGGGGGACTCGGGGTTTCGAGAACCCGGGGGACTTGGAAGACCAGGAAGATTTGGGGGGACCCACTTGGACCCTTCTGAGGCTCTTTGGGACACCCTTGAGAACTTTCGGGACCTTCTTGAGAAACTGTGGCACCCACTTGAGGCCCCTCTGAATCCTGGAATCTTTGCTCCCTCCGCCCTAATCTACGTTAAACCTACTTTGTACCTACGGTAAACCTACTCTGAATCTACGTTAAACCTACTCTGAATCTACCTTAAACCTACTCTGAATCTATGTTGAACCTACTCGGTATTTACGTTAAATCTATTCAGTATCTACTACTACCTATTCGGTATCAACGTTGAACCTACTCTGTATCTACGTTGAACCTGCTTTGTATCTACGGTAAATCTACTCCGTAACTACGGTAAACCTACTCTGTAACTACGGTAAACCTGCTCTGTAACTACGATAAACCTACTCGGAATCTACGTTAAACCTACTCTGAATTTACGTTGAACCTACTCTGAATCTGCGTTGAACCTACTTGTAATCTACGCTGCACCTTCTCTGCCACTCTTCAATTGCCCTATGGGGGAGTCTGCATTACCTTCGCGTTGGGACTCCGGTGGAAAACAAAATCAAACTACTTCTACTACGTTAAACCTACTCTGAATCTACGTTAAACCTACTCTGATTCTACGTTGAACCTATTCGGTATCTACGTTAAATCTATTCGGTCTCTACTACTACCTATTCGTTATCTACGTTGAACCTGTTTTGTAACTATGATAAATTTACTCTGTATCTACGGTAAATCTACTCTGTAACTGCGGTAAACCTGCTCTGTAACTTCGGTAAACCTACTCTATACTTACGGTAAACCTACTTTGTAACTACGGTAAACCTACTCTGAATCTACGCTGCACCTACTCTGTCACTCTTCAATTGCCCTACTGGGGAGTCTGCATTAACTTCGCGTTAGGACACCGGTGGAAAACAAAATCAAACAACTACTCATAATCTTCAACTATATTGATGACATCCTGATTGCCAGCTAAGATGAGACTGAGCATCTCCATGATCTCGAAGAACTTTTCACCTGACTATCAGTTCATGGGCTAGTCATAAACCCACCGAAAATTGAGTTTGGACGCTCCGAAGCGGACTTCCTGTGACGCAAAATAACCTCCAGGGAATTCTGTTGTTGCCCGAGAAGTTCAAGGCTATCAACGAATTTGAGAAGCCCGTTTCATCAAGACACTTTGAACTTTATGTGGAATGATCCAGTTTAACGACAGGTTCTTACATGACATTACTTCAGTCATGACACCACTCAACACTTTTTTCGAGGAAACCCAGGAAGAATGACAAAATTTCTTGGAACCCAGAAGTGAACCAGGCGTTTGATGATGACAAAAGAGCTCTAGCTCTAGCAACAATACTTCACTACCCATTGCCTGATGCCCCAACTGCAATTGCAGTGGACGCTTCCAACACTACAGTAGGAGCAGTCCACCAGCAGCTCCAATACAATGAATGGGACCGCTTGCTTTCTTCAGCAAGAAACTCCAGCCAAGGAAAAGGAAATACTCCACCTTTGTTAAAGAATTGCTTGCTGCTTACTTTTCAGTAAAGCACTTCCGCGACTTCATCGTAGGCATAGACTTTGCCATCATCACTGACCATAAACCATTAGTTGGTGCACTTCACAAACGACAGGAGCGAGACATTCCTTGGGAGAGCCGTCAACTGTCCTACATCAGTCGGTTCACAACTGACATCCGGCACTTGCTAGAGAAAAGAACCAAGTCGAAGACGCCTTGTCACGATGTCATGATCAAGAGGAACCAGTCACGCACCTGCCTCCTAAACAAAACGACGAGGATTATGATTACCTTCTCGCAGCAATTTTCACGGACACTGATGAAGAACGACTTCGCACGGAACAACTTCAAGACCAAGAGTTGAAAGCACTACTCGAAGATGAAGAATCATCCTTCCGCCATGCACCTGCATGACAATTTTGGCCGACCTTACATTCCACAGCTAATGCGCAAAGAATTCTTCCATAAGGTGCACAACATCGCCCATCAAGGGAAGCGTGTCACAGATCAGCAACTTGCCACGCGTTATGTGTGGCCAGCCAAAAAAAACAGATACAGACACTAGGCCGCATCCCACAGAAAGGGGGGTGGCCGACAGCAAGGCGCACTTCACACCCTCATACGCTCACACTCACACAACTTAGCTCTTTTATGCTAAAGGGTCCGGCCGGTAGCCCCTCAACTTACACTCTGGGTCCCGAGTGCAGTCCGAGAAACCGTCGTCAGCAGCAGGGCCCGACAGTTTTCACTGGTTTATCCCCGCCGCGTCATATTGGCCGCCCCCCCCCCACCCACGACCATCCGGATAGCGGGATGCCAAGGGCAGGAAAGCACATCAGAGCAGTGTCAAAATCAACCATTCACAACCATTCTCCACTCACGCTTGTTCATTGCACGCTCTCTCGCCACCTCCACATTCATGTCTCTCCTTCCCAACGCCTGCTTCAGACCATCCATCCAC
>SDVV010018406.1:0-13767 GCA_016164225.1 Gammarus roeselii
CGTGACCCTCACTCTGCCGTGTAGCGACCATTGCTGGCCGTGACCCTCACTCTGCCGTGTAGCGACCATTGCTGGTCGTGACCCTCAGTCTGCCGTGTAGCGAACATTGCTGGCCGTGACCCTCACTCTGCCGTGTAGCGACCATTGCTGGTCGTGACCCTCACTCTGCCGTGTAGCGACCATTGCTGGTCGTGACCCTCACGCTGCCGTGTAGCGACTATTGCTGGTCGTGACCCTCACTCCTTCGTGTAGCGACCATTGCTGGTCGTGAACCTCACGCTGCCGTGTAGTGACTATTGCTGGTCGTGACCCTCACTCCTTCGTGTAGCGACCAATTTTGGTCGTGATCTCACTCTGGCTTGTAGTGCCATTGCTGGTCGTGACCCCCACTCTGTCGTGTAGCGACCATTTCTGGCCGTGACCCTCACTCTGCCGTGGAGCGACCATTGCTGGCCGTGACCCTCACTCTGGCGAGTAGCGAACATTGTTGTGACCCTCACTCTGCCGTGCAGCTACCACTATTGGTCGTGACTCTCACTCTACCGTGTAACGATAATTATTGGTCGCGATCTGCCCTCAATCGCATTGAGCGACAGTTATTGGCGATGATCTTCCCTCACCCTGCCGTGCAGCGAAGATCATTAGTCGTGAACTTCCCCCACTCCATCGCCCTCATTTATTTTCCCAATGCACCACCTCCTCTCACAATAGTGCCTTCATTACCCCTTCCAATGCACCACCTCTTCTCGCAATAGTGCCCTCATTAGCCCTTCCAATGAACCAAGCCCTCTCACAGGAGGGGTCTCATTTCCCCTTCCAATGCACCACCTCCTCTCACAAGAGTGCCCTCATTTCCCCTTCCAATGCACCACCATAACGAGAGAGGAAACCGAGATAGTCTCAGATCAACATCGTGGGTAGGTGGCTCACTCTTCAGGTGATGATTTAAGTTGTTTCGAGTATCATTGCTATATGCTATTTAATGCAAGAACCATTTATTTTTCTTGATAATTTCCTACAGAAATTACACGGACAAATGATACTTTCTAGACGTTCTACTTTAGGATTAATCTCCTTACTATTTCAAGGCAACATAGATTGAGCCAAAAGGACTGGTGTTGTCTTCTTACATCTGAAAACACATGTAAGTCTCCACACACGGCCGCAATGCCCTTGTATCGTTCCCAGTGTGCTGCCTCCCGTCACTCAAATCTCCCCGTTCCCACTAAAAAAACGACGCCTCCTCTCCATCCTGTCCCTTATTTCCCACTCTGTCTGCTTTGCTCCCTTCCACTCCCCTCCTTCTATATCCTCTATCAATGCGCTGCATCCTTTTCCTCCAGTGCCCCTGTTTGCCTTTCCGTTGCGCCGCAAACTCTCCCATCAAGTCTCTCAATTCTCATTTGATTATAATGCTTCCCCTTACTTCATTCTACCATTCCAGAAACTATTGCACCACCAACACTCTTTCTACTTCCCACTTCCAATTCCCACTGGGCCGCCTCCCCTCGTGCTAACCTCCCCACCCGGCTGCTTATTCGCTCTCTAGACTTCTCCTTCCCACACCCAATCCGCCGCCAATCCTTACTTGAGTCTGCACAGTTCCACTTCTGTTGGCCGCCGTCTCTCTTCTATCTAGTTACTCTATTTCCTTTCCCATTGCTCTGCTTTCCCTCAATCTAGTCTCCCCATTCACACACACATTGCTCCGCTTCCCCTGAATTCAGTGCTCCAATTCCTCTCCCATATCAGTCTTCCCATTTCCACTCCCATTACTCCGCCGTCTCTAACTCCTCTTCCCTATATTTCTCAACCCATTGGACCACTTCCCCTTTATTATAATCCCTCATTCCCACTTTTATTCCGCCATCCTTTCTCACTCTAATATCACCATTTTCTTTCACATTACACCGCCTCCCCTCATTCTAATCCCATAATCCCACTCTCATTGAGTTCTCTTCCATCTCTTCTGTCGCCTGTTTTACCCTTCTATTACACCTGCTCCCCTCTTTATAGACCCCCAATTTCTACCCTCATTAGTCCGCTTACCCTCGTTTCCCATTTGCCGCTGTTCAACCTTCTACCTGTTGCCATTGTTCAACCATCTCCATAGCTATCTAGTTGCCCGCTATTCAACAGTCTTCCTCGCTCCCCTGTTGTCCGCTGTCCAATAATATCCTTCGCTCCCCTTTTGTCCGCTGTCTAATAATATCCTTCGCTCCCATGTTGCTCGCAGTCCAACTGTCATTCCCGTTCTCCTGTTCTCCGCTGTCCAGTAGTCTCCATCTCTCTCCCGTTGTCAGCTATTCAGCAATCTTTCTGTTATATCTTACGATATTATGACCGAGGATTTATTGAAACTCAGGGTAAAGTAAATCATATAGATACATTTTTAAAGAAGCACAAGAACAAGTGCGAGTACGGTTGGTTGGTAGGAGCGAGTTCAATCTCATGATCAGTAGGGGTCGTAGTCTAACTAACACTGACTGGCCTTTCATGTTCATGTCCTCTTGCTCCCGATACATACAGTATCACGCCTACCCATCGCGTGACACATGTGTACGGTTGACCACAGGTCGCTTCCAGGCCGTCCTGCCTAGATCGACGTTCAAGTAATTTGAATTGCTTACACCAACATCATTGGTTTGCCGTGTCATACTCTCTGAGTGAAGGGACCATCTTTGTGTATCGCACGCCAAATTCTTGACGTCCCAGGAATTTAAGATGTATTGAGCAAGCTCCAACGAAATGCATGCCTTATGTAACAAGGACTTATTACTAGCGAGCGTCGAGTACCGGAAACCTCCAATACTTGAGTGTAGACTTGTTACTGACGTAGGGATATGACACTTCTCCGCTCACCCGTTGCCCGTTATTCAACAGTCTCCCTCGCTTTCTTGTTGCTCGCTGTCCAGCAATCCTCATTGCACTCCCGTTGGCCGTTATTTAACCTTCACCCTCGCTCCTGATTCGTCCAATATTCAACAGTCTCCATCACTCCCTGCTGCTTGCTATTCAACAGTCTTCTTTGCTCTCCAACTGATATTTAATTAAGTCTACCTCTCCCTCTGTTGACCGTTGTTTAAGTCTGCCTCACTCTTCTGCTGCCCGCTATTCAAGTCTCAATCGTTCCCACGCTGCTCGTACTTCAACTGTCTCCCTTGCTCACTTGTTGCCAGCAATTCAACCGGCTCCCTTGCCGTACTGTTGTTCGCTCTTTAAAATGTCTCCCTCGCTCCCCTGCAGCCGGCCATTCAACTATCTCCCTTGCTCATCTGTTGTCCACAATTCAACAAGTCTTGCTCGCGTTCCTGTTGCCCGTTTATTCAGTGTTCATCGCTCCCCCGTACCCCTTTTTTTGTCTCCCTCGCTCTCCTGTTGCCCGTCATTTAACAATCTCCCTCGCTCTCATGTTGCCCAATATTCTATAGCTTCCTTCCCTCCTCTGACGGGTTCTCTATCCTGCTGCATGCTATTAACAAGTGTCAATCGCCAGCTGTTACCCGCTGGCCAGGAGTCTCCAGCTTTTCCCTGTTGCCCACCATTTAACAATCTCCCTCGCTCTGCTGCTCCTAGCTATTAAACAGTGTCCTTTGTTCTCTAGTATCCTACCATTCAACAGTCATCTCTCACTCTCCTAGTACTCGCTCTTCAGCAGTCTCACTTCTCGTTCCAATCACCTGTTATTCAACAGTCTCCCTTTCCTCCTATTACCTGATGTTCAAGTCTCCATTCAATCTAATATTACCTGCTATTCAAGTCTCCTCTCCCTCCCCTATTACCGGCTACGAAAGTCATCATTCTCTCTCTCATAACCAGCTTTTCAAGTCCCCGATCGCTTTCCTATTACCTGCTATTCAACAGTCTCCATTCTTTCTCCCATTAGTGGCTTTTCAAGCCACTCCTCGGTCTAATATTACCTGCTATTCAACATTCTCCATTCTCTCTCCTATAACCCACTTTTCAAGCCTACCCCCGCTCGCCTATTGCCTGCTATTCAACAGTCTCTATTCTCTTTCCCACTATTCGCTTAACAAGCCTCCCCATGCTCTCCCATTACCCGGTCACTATTCAACAGTTTCCCCTTCACTCTCCTCGCACACTAAATGCTTTATATTCAACGCATTAGTTTGTCAATGACGACAAATCATGATTCAATTTCCTATCAATTGAATTCATCGAATTTATCTGCATTTTCTTAAGCTGTTATGAGAGACAAAGCGCAAATACGCTATTTACGTTATTCATCACTCTGATTGCATCCTTCAATTGAATGATATGACATGCCGGAACTGTCTTTTGAATAGTCTATATAGGAATTGGAGCTGAATATAATGATTTCCGTATGCAACTCGTCATACTTTAAAATGAAGTAGAGGTAGTTTGCAGAGGTCTGTTCCAGTCCTCTTCGCCTCCCCACAGAGGCGAAGTTGAGCCTGTAAAGCCAGTGATCTATTCCAGTCCTCTTTGCCTCCCCACGGAGGCGAAGTTGAGCCTGCAAAGTCAGTGGTCTGTTCCAGCACTCTTTGTCTCCCCATGGAGGCGAAGTTGAGCCTGTAAAGCCAGTGGTCTGTTCCAGCCCTCTTCGCCTCTCCATGGAGGCGAAGTTAAGCCTGTAATGCCAGTGATCTGTTCCAGTCCTCTTCGCCTCACCATGGAGGCGAAGTTGAGCCTGTAAAGCCAGTGATCTGTTCCAGTCCTCTTTGCCTCCCCACGGAGGCGAAGTTGAGCCTGCAAAGTCAGTGGTCTGTTCCAGCCCTCTTTGTCTCCCCATGGAGGCGAAGTTAAGCCTGTAAAGCCAGTGGTCTGTTCCAGCCCTTTTCGCCTCCCCATGGAGGTGAAGTTGAGCCTGTAAAGCCAGTGGTCTGTTCCAGCCATCTTCGCCTCCCCATGGAGGTGAAGCTGAGCTTGTAAAGCCAGTGGTCTGTTCCAGCCCTCTTCGCCTCTCCATGGAGGCGAAGTTAAGCCTGTGAAGCCAGTGATCTGTTCCAGTCCTCTTCGCCTCCTCATGGAGGTGAAGTTGAGCTGTAAAGCCAGTGATCTGTTCCAGTCTTCTTCGCCTCCTCATGGAGGCGAAGTTGAGCTGTAAAGCCAGTGATCTGTTCCAGTCCTCTTCGCCTCCTCATGGAGGTGAAGTTGAGCTGTAAAGCCAGTGATCTGTTCCAGTCCTCTTCGCCTCCTCACGGAGGCGAAGTTGAGCTGTAAAGCCAGTGATCTGTTCCAGTCCTCTTCGCCTCCTCACGGAGGCGAAGTTGAGCTGTAAAGCCAGTGATCTGTTCCAGTCCTCTTCGCCTCCTCACGGAGGCGAAGTTGAGCTGTAAAGCCAGTGATCTGTTCCAGTCCTCTTCGCCTCCTCACGGAGGCGAAGTTGAGCTGTAAAGCCAGTGATCTGTTCCAGTCCTCTTCGCCTCCTCACGGAGGCGAAGTTGAGCTGTAAAGCCAGTGATCTGTTCCAGTCCTCTTCGCCTCCTCACGGAGGCGAAGTTGAGCTGTAAAGCCAGTGATCTGTTCCAGTCCTCTTCGCCTCCTCACGGAGGCGAAGTTGAGCTGTAAAGCCAGTGATCTGTTCCAGTCCTCTTCGCCTCCTCACGGAGGCGAAGTTGAGCTGTAAAGCCAGTGATCTGTTCCAGTCCTCTTCGCCTCCTCACGGAGGCGAAGTTGAGCTGTAAAGCCAGTGATCTGTTCCAGTCCTCTTCGCCTCCTCATGGAGGCGAAGTTGAGCCGTAAAGCCAGTGATCTGTTCCAGTCCTCTTTGCCCCCCTCATGGAGGTGCTGTGACTGTGAAGCAGCGTCCAGTTAATGCCAAACTTCAATTCCTCTGAGGTTCGTAAGTTGATATTACAGTAATTTGATCTGAATTGTTTAGGGGAAAGTTTCTCACTTCTCGGACCCCGGGCATCTCACCACAAGGAGCTTAGGGGTTGGGATCATTGTTGAGAAATTGAGAAACAAATATTAGAATTATGACAATCACTCGTCATGATGTTATGTAAGTCGTTTTTGAATCGTCCAGAAACAGAACATCGGACAGGACCGATGGAAGGAGATCAGGTTTATTTCCCTTTACCGTAACGAAACATAATAAAGAAATTTGAGGTTGTGGTTATGTGGCGCTCGTTCCCGGTGAACTCACACTCTACAAGAATGACTAACTACCAGTCTCAGCTGGTTATGAATGGCCTTGATGAGACACGCTGTGAATCTCACACCGGCTGATAAGCGCCGGGTTCATCTCCGGCGGAGCGCCACAGAAAGCCCCCGCTTCCGTTAGCAGGCCTCCTTTTACGCTACTCTGAGCGTGCAGGGCTACTCGAGCAGAGAATTCGATACGCATTCATAATTACGATGAATGAGCGGCCAATCGCTCTGTGTGTGGGCCTCAGTGGGACTACCTTCAGCAGGGAAAATGAACCACCCTTAAATACATGCAACGTCCTGTAACAACATGCGTCGCGCCGTCGATGCGGCACTTCAACATGTAAAGGCCCACAGCTCTCTCGGTCTAACTCTTAAAAGTTATTTCACAAACCACCGCACATCATAAGCAAAAAAATATAGTAGGTCTACGTAAAATACCTATGTCTAATGTGTATAACAATATCCCTCGCAAAACCAAAACTGCTGACACGAAACCTATCGATATCAAAGGTCCTACGGTATCTATCAACCCCACTGTCCTGAATATGGTACTCCACCAACGGCTATAATTTTCAAACTAACTGAATTCACGTAGGTATGCACCATAGTTATTTCATCAGGAAAATGTCGAGTACACGGCAAAGTCCATACGGAAAAAGGGACTATCCCAATCACGTGTACATCTTTGTCGGTGAGCACAACGTTAACGACACTCAGAGTCGGGAATTCCGCTTACGCTCTGAGATTTAACCCGCTAAGGGTTTCAGCAAAGAGTCCTCTCAGTTGGAAAGGCTCTCGCGAAGGCACAAGGTTGGGGACTCCTTAAACGATGAGTTCATTATTATCTTTTTGTTTTCTGCTAGTAGCGTTGTTCAATATATAGCCGTGTTCTGTTTTATGTTTATATATTTGTATATGTGTATGCACATGTATTATGGCATATTGCGAATTCTATTGTGTTCGACGAAGCTCGAGCCAGCCGCCTATTAGAGATGGCTGAGATGCATTCATTTTGGATTTATCAACCCTATGCTCGTGTGTTTCTTACCTAAAAATATTAATTTATAAGATTATTAAAAGCGTGTATGGTGAATTTATATTTTGCATCATGGAGTACAAACCGACAGTCGACATGAGATGAGCTGACACGAGTTCATTTTCATCGCTCGTTTTTGCTAATTCAAATAGCGTACGTTATTTCTAAAAAATTGAAACCTCATTGCTAGACAATGAAAATATATTCTTTATTAAAATAAAATAATAAGCATCCTACAGGCGTTCAAAGATGGCGTAGACATGTCTGTGGTTGCATTTCTTCTATGTGCTTGCAGGTGGGTTTGATTTTGAATTATTTCAGATGATCAATAGTTGTTTTCAAATTTTGGGTCGGACAATTTTAATTAGTTTTTTTACGTTAGATATTGAATACTTGTTAGAAGTGACTGTTTGGCTATAACAGATTTTAAAAGTTATAAATAAACCTGCTGTTTGGTTTTGCTTGATTTCTCGTACAGTTTATGAATAACTAATATATAAATCCCTAAATTTTGATGCGTCGTGTAAATTACGTGTAATAAGGATTTTTTTCTCTCCTATATTTATTGACAAATTGATATCACAAGGGAATGATGAACCGTGTTAATTCACCGAAGCAAATGCTCCAATGAGAATATCTGGAGAGATGATCAAACAAAACTATTCTGTTATTGAAGGAAAACGGAGCAAAATGAGAAGAACGGGAGAGTAGTTAGTTTCAGTTATGGACATAAAAGATATTGAGGCAAAATGTTGCTTGATGTAGGATTGAAATGGTAAACAATGAAGCAAATGATTTGATTGTACATACAATTTATAAAAAGAATTTGATGTCATAATAGATAATGAAGTATGGAGGCTTTCACTATTGTTTTAATATTGTGCGATAATCATTTTTTATGTTTAAAGTATAGAAGATGTGTTAAAATGTTTGAGGAGATCATAGTTACAGGTAAAATGAATGTTTTCATCAATATATATTTGAATTTGTAAATTATATAGATGTTGATAGCCGGAAATTTGATTTAATACTCATCGTTTGTACAGGAAAATTAAATTTGCATCGTTTTTTTAAACATGATTATTGTCGTCAAATTTGTTACATTGCAACAGCTTGCGAATCAAGCTATAATTTCCTAGTAGATATAGAGTTAAATCAGTGGAAATATAATGTTTAGGTGCTATTGTGGTTGTGCGTTGTGTTGAGAAAGTTTATACAATACATTTATGGAAGGTTAACGTTTTTAGGTCAACAGAAGCAAAAGGATTGGTGTAAACAAATTGTTTAATGTGCATTTTTGCTAATTTAATTGGTCTCGAGTTAATTGTTTAAGATGATTGAGGTTAAATTTGGAGATTTACAAATGTGTTGGGGAGCAAATGGTTGATAGCGTGTTATACTTGGTAAATAAGGTGTATTTGATTGGATATGAGGAAGGCGAAAAGTAACTGGGGAAGGTTAGAATTAATAAAGGTTCCAAACTGGAGCCGAGAGAGAGTTGTGTGTTAAATATTTTTTCAACGTTAACACCGTATTCCGTGGAAAAGTTACTTGGACTGTTTAGCATGATGGTAATGGCCATTAATTACTTATTGAGTCTGCCGAAGGGGTAGTACAATTTATTTATTTTGGGGAAAAAATGGACTTTGAAAAAGGAAACCTGATACATTGATGTATAATTGATATGGAAAATTTCGAGCTAAATCATGATTTTGATAACTGACGATTGTGTTGATCAAATGTAATTTTATTACAGTATTTCACCAAATTAGTAAGAATATTGAGACAGGTTAGCAATGGTTGACAGATTTCAATTGCATTTGTTAAGTTCTGGGAATGTCTTCCGCCACGACGGGAGACTCGGCGCTGGTGGTGTGGAACTAGTCTGCGTGCCAACCAGTGGCACGAGGCCGTGTACAGAGGGGTGGTGTGCTATAGCCCCGCCTCTCTCCCTGCAGCAACCTGTTTCGCCCAGTTCGCTTCTCGACCCTTTGTGGCATGCCCCGTTGACGTTCTGTTTGAGGTTTTTGCTCAGGAAGCGTTCTTATGCCGCGAGGACGGGCCAACTGCGAACGATTGTTCCACCATCGGCTCTGATCCTGATACCTCCATAAGTATTCCACAACCAAGTTCGTCGAGCTAACAGGGATGCTTCAAATAATCTTGTTTCATACCCGGTGGTAATAAATGACTCATTCCATAAAATGATGAAGGTATTGCATACTTGGCATCATTGAAGATTTAGTTCTAATGTCAATTTATATGAATAGGGTCTAATTAATACAGTAGTGGAAATGTAAAGTAATAGGAATAATCCAATTTATGTGGTAGAATTAATATACACTGATTACCATTTGGAAAAACATGTGAATGAACCTCGTAGCTAGTGATTAAATAACTGATGTTATGATTATTAAGTTGATCTAGCTTCGCGTAAATAATCAATAGAAGGTACTGATAAGTATGAAATTGCTGTAGTAGATTTATCGCTTTCTTTGCTATTTTTGATAGTAATGATTATCTCTTGCTTTGTTTATAATAAGATATTATTGAAGTAAATGTATATATATTGAAGTTACGTAGAAAAGCGGATAAGTATTGCGTTCTAACATAATGTAACATTGGGTTGCTTTTACTCTCCATGTTCCAATAAGAACTTGAGGATTGAGTAGGTGATGTCTAAAGAGGAAATTATATTATATATTGTGATAGATCCTAAAAACGTAATGAAAGATTGTCGTTGGACAACGAACACTTATTGGACACAACGATATGACGAACATCGCGTGCGCTAGTTTATCTTTCATAGGTATTTGCTTAACATATCAGTTTAGAGTGTTCATATAATGTGTAATTAGAACAATTTATTTATGACAAACTAAACTATGAAATATAGGACTAGACTACATTATGGCGATATACCACTGTACAGCGAAATGCTGGTCTTCGATGGGGTCCATTTCGCTGTACAGTGGTATATCACCATAATGTAGTATAGTGCCATGGATAAATTGTTCTAATTACACATTATATGAACACTATAGAATGATATGTTAAGCAAATACCTATGAAAGATAAACTAGCGCACGCGATGTTCTTTATATCGTTATGTCCAATAAGTGTTCGTCGTCCAACGACAATCTTTCATTACGCTTTTGGGATCAATCACAATATATGATATAATTTCCTCTTTAGACGTCACCTACTCAATCCTCAAGTTCTTATTAGAACATGGAGAGTAAAACCAACCCAATTTTACATTTTGTTGGAATGCAATACTTATCCGCAATACTTATCCCTCGTTCGTCGTATCCGATATGATTTTCCCTGGTTTATTTTCATGTTAATTTAAAACGGGTTTTAGCCCAATAATATTAGTGTTGGCTTGAAGCCGTTCCTTTACAGAGTCGTTTGTTAGGATATATGTTCTATATTTTGAAAGATTTCCGTAACATTAGTAAACAGTATCAGCGGCGAAGATTTTCCATCGCGTGATCATCACGTGGTGTTTGACGTCATGAGAGCTCTGTATAACAAGCCACCTAGGAGGCTAGAGAGCTCAGATTAGCAGGGCTCTTTCCTGCGATGTGAGGGAGCTTCTGAACAGGGAGCGGTGCGCTCCTGTGCCAACATCGAATAACCTACCAGGTCCACTTACAGAAATATCTCATATCAGGTCATTGAGAGCGTACTGTTATTGCAGGTTTCATTAAGATCTTTTTCTTATAGTTGCAGTTTGCAAGCGGTAGACCTCGTATACCTATAATGTCACGATAAGTGTTATTTTAAGGGATTTAAAGTTTATTTAGGTGTAATGACACGTTAATAAAATTACAGAAATATCAGAATAGACAGATGATACATACCAAGTCTTTGTCAGCGTGAGCGGTTCTGAAGACAACCTTTGCTATTTTGATGAATTTAGAATTAACGTATCACTTAGGTTAGGAAATAAGTTTACCTCTACATCTTACCAACCAATATGCATTGTTAATGATGTTCTCTATCCTTCACTTTTTAGGCACAATATTAATGCCGTGATAAGGGCATGCACATTGCACCGCGATAAGAGAGCTCCACACTAGAAGGCATTATACCGTAGCAGGCTGCAACGAGATCACTCTCTGGCCTCGGGCCTCATTGCAACATCCTGGTATGTCAGACGCCAAAAAGAGCATCGAGAAGTAAGTCGTTTCCACGAGGAGAGCAAATATATTTTGCATGCATTAAGCAGCCACGATCATGTAGGAATTTAAATACAAATGATGAAATAACTGATCATAAATGACTGGGCCTATATTGTGACGTCAGACTGGGCCTATATTGTAACGTAAGACTGGGCCTATATAGTAACGTCAGACTGGGCCTATATTGTGACGTCAGACTGGGCCTATATTGTAACGTCAGACTAAGCCTATATTGTAACGTCAGACTGGGCCTATATTGTAACGTCAGACTGGGCCTATATTGTAACGTCGTCTTAATATGAAGCGTAACTCTTCGATGCTCATTTGTTACTGGCTTTTCAAAGCGCAGCGCATTTTCCAACTGCCTGCCGTAGTTTCATACCTGCTTCCACACTCGCCCGCCTATGGTTGCTATGGTCAGCGTGGTGAAGTGGGGGCGTTCATACCCAAGCAGCTCGATTCATTGAGGTAATGTTTCATTACGTCACAACGCTCTCACTAGCGAAGCCCTGGCATTCATATTTCATTACGTAAGAACGCTCTCACCTGCGACGCCCCTGGCGTTCAACTTTCATTACGTCACAACGCTCTCACCAGCGACGTCCCTGGCGTTCAAGTTTCATTACGTCACATCGCTCTCACCAGCAACGCGCATGGCGTTCACGTCTCATTACGTCACAACGCTCTCACTAGTGACACCTCTGGCGTTCATGAATTATTACGTTTCACTGCTCTCATCAGCAAAGCCCATGGCGTTTCTGTTTTATTACGTCACAACGCTCTCACCAGCAACGCCCACGGCGTTTATATTTTATTACGTCACAACGCTCTCAATAGCGACGCCCATGACGTTCCTGTTTTACTACGTCACAACGCTCTCACCAGCAACGCCCATGACGTTTCTGTTTTATTACGTCACAACGCTCTCACCATTGACGCCCATTGCGTTCATATTTTATTACGTCACAACGCTCTCAATATCGACGACATTGGCGTTTCTGTTTCATTACGTTATAATGCGCTCACTAGTGACACCCATGGCGTTCATGTTCAATTACGTCATGACGCTCTCAATAGCGACGCCCTTGGCATTTCTGTTTTATTACATCACCACGCTCTTAATAGCGACGCCCTTGGCATTTCTGTTTTATTACGTCACAATGCTCCAATAGCGACATCCATGGCGTTCCTGGTTTATTACGTCACAACGCTCTCACCAGCAACGCCCATAGCGTTTCTGTTTTATTACGTCACAACGCTCTCACCAGCGACGCCCACGGCGTTTATATTTTATTACGTCACAACGCTCTCAATAGCGACGCCCATGACGTTCCTGTTTTACTACGTCACAACGCTCTTACAAGCGACACCCCTGGCGTCCAAGTTTCATTACGTCGCGATGCTCTCACTAGCGACGACCCTGAAGTTCAAGATTCATTACGTCACAACGCCCTCACTAGTGACACCCCTGACGTTCATGTTTCATTACGTCGCAACGCTCTCACTAGCGGCGCCCTGGGGTTCAAGTTTCATTACGTCACAATGCTCTCACTAGCGTCGCCCCTGGCGTTCAAGTTTCATTACGTCACAACGCTCTCATCAGCGACGCCCTAGCGTTCCAGTTTCATTACGTCCCAACGTTCTCACTAGCGACGCCCCTGGCGTTTAAGTTTCATTACGTCACAACGCTCTCACCAGCGACCCCATAGCGTTTCTGTTTTATTACGTCACAACGCTTTCACCAACGACGCCCAGGGCTTTTATATTTTATTACGTCAGAATGCTCCCAATAGCGACGCCCATTACGTTCCTGTTTTATTACGTCACAACGCTCCCACCAGCGACGTCCATAGCGTTCATATTTCATTACATCACAACGCTCTCAATAGCGACGCCCTTGGCGTTTCTGTTTCATTACGTCACAACGCTTACACCAGCGACGCTTATGACGTTCATATTTTATTACGTCACAACGCTCTCAATAGAGATGCCTTTGACGTTTCTGTTTCATTACGTTACAACGTTCTCACCAACGACGCCCATGGCGTTCATATTTTATTAGGTCACAACACTCTCACCAATGACGCCCATGGCATTCATGTTTTATTGCATCACAATGCGACTACCTGTGATACTCATTCCGTTATGTTTCATCACGTTAAAACGTTCTCACCAGCGACGCCCATGGCGTTCATGTTTTTATTATGTCAAAAAGCTCTCACCAGCGACACCCATGGCGTTAATTCTTCACTACGTCACAACGCTCTCACTGAAACGCCCAATGGCACACGGGTTTTATACCAGAGTGGAAAATAATCTTCATATAATTACTCCATATATATATGATTTATTTATATATACATATACATTTAAAGAAACATAAATACATATATTTATATATATATA